>PITA01004104.1:0-128278 GCA_004023965.1 Spilogale gracilis | reverse complement strand
AAAGCAAATGGGAACTAGGGTAATCTAGGGAGGGAAACGAAACAACAGAGACTTTGAACACAGAAACAAACTGAGGGACTTGGAGGGAGGGGGTGGAGGGATGGGAGAGCCTGGTGGTGGGTACTGGGGACACCTAAAGCGTGGAGCACTGGGTGTGGGGAATGGGGAATGAATCTTGAAACACTGGAAAAAAAAATTTAGTAACAATAAAAAAAAAAACTAATGCTTTTCTTCTCTAGTCACTCCTGGCTTACTAATCTTGGCTCCAGCTCAACTAAAGTAGTGAGTGTATATAGAAATTTATGTATAAATTTACATTTGTATTGGAAATATGTATTTAGGAATACTATCTATTTAAAATGTGATTTATTAAGCATCAGATATACATTAGATATAATTCCTGCCTCCAGGAGACCTATAATTTTGTTGAAAACAAAACTAGAGAGTATAAAGCATTATGCTTTTTGGTTTAGATCAGCAGTTTCTGAACAGGGTGTCATGATCAGCTGTAAAGTGTGTCACAAATAATTTAGTACTAATAAAAATGCATCAACATATGAAAATTACTCTTTAACAAGAGCAATTTTAAGGTAATTGCTTTAATAATGTCACTCACTGAATCCAATATGCTTCCTTGAGTGGAAGAGAAAGAGAAAGTTATTGCTAGTTTATTGGAAATTGTTCATAATCCTCACTAAATCCACAGAAGTTTGTCTTATAAGTGAATTCATCAATCATATGTGACACCTGGGGGAGGACCTCTGGTTTCAATCATAAATGCAATAAATTTTCATAGACTGGGGGAGTCAGTTTGGACAAGAGGCATATAGGAAGTTAGTAAAATGATCTTTGCTCTCTTAAGGATCTAACAAACCTGAAGGAGCTAGCCATGGCCATAAATTGATAGGTATAACTTGCACAAAATCTGGATCTGTAGACCTGAAATATGGAATGGTTTGGTTTCACCCCACTAAATTGTAGCATAGGTTTCTTCTATATATAATAAGATATTTAGCAAGACTTTTCATGTTGTCCTGCGATTGGCAATGAAACTTCAAAGATGGGGAAAACAATCTCTAAATATTTACACATCCTTTTTATTAAAAAAATATTTTATTTACTTATTTGACAGAGAGAGATCACAAATAGGCAGAGAGGCAGGCAGAGAGAGAGGAGGAAGCAGGCTCCCCGCTGGGCAAAGAGCCCGATGCGGGCCTCGATCCCAGGTCCCTGAGATCATGACCTGAGCTGAAGGCAGAGGCTTTAACCCACTGAGCCACCCAGGTGCACCAAATATTTACACATTCTTAAGAGATTCAACAGTACGCATCAAATATTTACACATTCTTAAGAGATTCAACAGGGCGCACCAAATATTTACACATTCTTAAGAGATTCAACAGGGCGCCTGGGTGGTTCAGTGGGTTAAAGCCTCTGCCTTCAGCTCAGGGTCCTGGGATCGAGGCCCACATCGGGCTCTCTGCTTGGCGGAGAGCCTGCTTCCTCCTCTCTCTCTGCCTACTCTCTGCCTACTCTCTGCCTACTTGTGATCTCTCTCTGTCAAGTAAATAAATAAAATCTTAAAAAAAAAAGAGATTCAACAACAGCTGGGTCCAAAATCTCTCATAAAAACTTACAAAAAGTAGTTGAATTGACCATAAAACCACTAAACACTGCCCCAGACCTCTACTCTTTGGCCAGTCCATAGATGACCAGTGGAGTAGGTGACGAGAGTGGATTAGTAGGATTAACACTGACAGTTTACAATACCTTTTCCTTTTTTTCCTCTATGTAGGAAAAAGCAAGAGTTACTCCCTCCCAATGTCAAATGGAGGGAAGATCCAAGAGAATAAGGGCTCCCTGCAAGAAAACGAAGCTGTTACCTCATTTCTTAGCTGGATACTTGCCAAGCTATGAACTACTCTCCCATCTCTGCATCCATAAGAATGGAGTGGACCTTGATGAGGGACTTTTGGGAGAGCCTGATGTATTTCTCCATGAATTGAAATATATACATGAACAACTAGGTATTACCTGATTATTTTCTAGAAATTTCTGAAGATGAAGGTTTTCAAGAATAGCTTTCAGCAGAAGAGTAAGAAAACACCATGGTAGGGTGCCTGGGTAGCTCAGTGGGTTAAGCTTCTACCTTCGGCTCAGGTCATGATCTCACAGTCCTGGGATCGAGGCCTGCATAGGGCTCTCTGCTCAGCAGGGAGCCTGTTTCCTCCTCTCTCTCTGCCTGCCTCTCTGCCTACTTGTGACCTCTCTCTCTCTGTCAAATAAATAAATAAAATCTTTAAAAAAAAAAAACACTGTGATATACTTTTCCAGGGAAGAGACTAGCTCCTAATGCTTGAAGGCCTGGAAGAGAACTTCAGTAGTGTCCACGGCCTAGTCTGAGGAAAACAGAGATTACAGAAGGAGACAGAGAGCCAAGAAATGTAATACCATGACCAGAGAAGTGAAAGGTATGGATCATAATAAGCAAGGCCTTTTATAAGAGGATCCTCTTCAGAAAAGGAAGCTAATATGGGGCTGGACACAGCCCCCACCACCCCCAAGAAAATCATACCAATCATCTAGGTAAACTGCCACATCAGTGAAGGCCACTGGTAGACGATGGAACCAGATAAAGCCAGGGCAAACCCAGAAAGGCCTCTTTATCAAAAGATGACCAGTTGTATAAGAAAAGTTTGCTTGGTTGACTCAGTCAGAAAAGCATGCCACTCTCAAGGTTGTGAGTTCGAGCCCCATGCTGGGTATAGAGGTTACTTAAAATAAATAAGTAAAACTTAGAAAGAAAAAGGAGGATAAGGTGGAAGAGGAGGAGGAGGAGGAGAAGGAAAAGAACAAGAAGAGGAAGAGGAAGAAGGAGGAGGAAGGGGGAGGGGAAGGAGGGGAGAAAAAGAGAATCCTGTCATCTCTCTCTTTTTTTAAAAAAGATTTTGTTGGGGCGCCTGGGTGGCTCAGTTGGTTGGGCGACTGCCTTCGGCTCAGGTCATGATCCTGGAGAGCGGGGATCGAGCCCCGCATCCGGCTTCCTGCTCGGCGGGAAGCCTGCTTCTCCCTCTCTCATTCCCCTTGCTGTGTTCCCTCTCTCGCTGTGTTTCTCTCTGTCAAATAAATAAATAAAATCTTAAAATTAAAAAAAAAAGATTTTGTTTATTCAATACAGAGAGATTGTTCAAATACAGAGAGATAGATCACAGGTCGGCAGAGAGGCAGGCAGATAGATGGGGAAGCAGGCTCCCTGCTGAGCAGAGAGCCCGATGTGGGGCTCAATCCCAGGACCCTGAGATCAGGACCTGAGCTGGACACAGAGGCTTTAACCCACTGAGCCACCTGGGCACTCTCCTGTCATCTCTCTGATTCCCCCTCTTAAATCCAATGCTAGAAGAGTTTAAACCTTAAAAAGGAACAGGATCGCAACCCCTCTCTAGCCCTGCCCTTGCCTTTAACCACATCATGCCCATATGTCTTCTCTAAGTCCCCCAAGCATAAGGATAACCAGCAATGGATGAGGGAAAAATTTTATAGCAGACACAAGATTGAAGGGTTAAACTGAACTGAGCCTGGCTGTTGATTTTTTTTAAATGCCACAAAAGTTATGTAAGATTCCCAGGAAATTATTAAGAAAAGGAAAGGAAGTATTCACTGAATAGAATGAAGTCAAGGATAGGAAAGTCACAAAAACATTTCACATTTGTCCTCCATGGCACAACAACTGCCAAAACAAGTTTTGAGTATGCTCTGCGGTGGTTAGCACGTCACAAGACATGCAACAAATGCGCAATATGGAGCATCTGGATGGTGCAGTTGATTGAGTGTTGGACTCTTGGTTTCGGCTCAGGTTATGATCCCTGGGTCATGATATTGAGACCCACATCAGGCTCCTCACTCAGTGCAGAGTCTGCTTAAGATTCTCTCTCTGTCTCCCTCTGCCCCTCAACCCCCCACAATCATGTGCATTCTCTCTCTCTCTCTCTCTCTCTCTCTCTCTCTCTCTCTCTCAAATAAATAAATAAATAAATAAATCTTTTAAAAACAGAGAAAGAAATGTACAATACACATGGGTTTGTTGATAAAGAAGAGAATGCTTACCTGGAAGCAGGGCCCAGGACAGACAGACTGTACTAGCAGAAGTAATGCTCCTTGGTGAGATGTTTTGTTCCAGCAGAGAAGGAAAGGGAAGATGGGGTAAGGTGTGAGTAGGGAGAAATAAAAGAGAGAATGAAAAAAATGTACAGTACGATGTAAATTGTGGAGACAGGATAGGATGTGTTAATTAGTACATCCTCGATGGTACCCAGCTCTCAGAGATGAAATTAAGATTACTGTCCTTAAAAAAGATGTTGTGGACCAGGAATTTCTGTAGTGCTATCCAAAGCCAAATTTACCACCCTCCCCCGAAGGATGGTCTGAGTGTTTCAGGCCAGAAAGAGATAGCAATTTTGTCCTTAAACAGATGATCAGTATATTTAGCACCTAAGAGCCATTTAAGAATTACAGTCAAACTTCTGTGCAGTCTTCACCCTGCTTTATCCTACTAATAACCAGATTGGCCATTGTGACTGAAATTGGCCAGTTCAGTTGACATATCCAACTATCTGGTCTGTCACTTGGTCAAATAAAATCACCAAATAGAATTAACAGTGGATTTTTTAGACTCCATATTGTAGATGAGATAATGAGCTTAAAAAAATAGCAGAATTCAAGTTCCAAATAATCCCACTGCCACCCCTGATATTCACAATTAAGCTATTTAGTGAATTTGCAGGCATACCTCCGAGATATTATGGGTTCACAATAAAGCAAATTAAATGACTTTTTTGGTTTTCCAGGGCATATAAAAGTTATGTTTACAGTATACTGTAGTCTATGAAGTGTGCAACAGCATTATGTTGGGGGGGCAATGTAAATATCTTGATTTAAAAATAATTAATTTAAAATTTCTCTATTGCTAAAAAATGCTAACTACCATGTAAGCCTTCAGTGAGTCGGAATCACTGATCACAGATCACTATAACAAATATAAAAATGACAAAGTTTGGAATATACTGAGAATTATCCAAATGTGACACAGAAATGTAAAGTAAGCAAATGCAGTTGGAAAAAATGGCACCAATAGACGTCCTTGACACAGGATTGCCACAAACCTTCAATGTGTAAAAATCATGGTATCTGTTAAGCATAATAAAATGAGATATGCCTGCAGTGGTTAAAATCAAGAGCTTTAAAAGTAGAAAAAGGCAGATTCCAATTCTGGCCCTGCAGGTGAGCAGCTCTGTGACCTTGGGCTCCTAGAGCCTTCGTTTGCTCATCTCTAAAGTTGGAATAACCATAGTACTTACCTCCCAGAGGTGCATAAAGATATAAAGGAGCTCATTTGTGTAAAGCTTGTAACCCTATCTAGAAAAGGGTGATGCTCCGTATTAAATGTTCTTGTCGTAGTTGTTACAAATTCTCTGAATGCATGAGTTCCAGCCAGTTTTCAGTATCCCTAGTTGAAGATGTAATGGTCATATTTTTCTAGTAGAGCTTCATTGCTTTACTAAACGTATTTCTGCCTATAGTGAAACATGTGTAATGTTTCACCAGCATCATTAGACAAAACGACTGGAGAGAACTCCATTCAAACTCTTTTTAAACTTTGTCTTTGGTTTTGGTTTTTTTGTAGGGCTCAATGATCAATGATCATGTCACCAATGAGTCCCTGCTGAGAAACAATACTTCCTGGGTCTAAGGAGGCCATTAGTACCGCATTTAGATCTTTATTTAAGTCATTATGCCTCTCCAGTGATGTATAGATTTCAATTTAAGTGCACTTGGGTACCAAAGCCCTTTGCTTAAATTAGCAAAGGATTGATTTAAAATAGTAATAAAAGTAAATGTTATCTTAATGAGCATCACAGTACTTATATAACAGCCTGAATACGCTATACGCATAGAAACTTAGGATGAGAAACTGATTATGATCACAAATAAATAGATATTAGCCCTCGGTAAGATTTCCTTTCCTCTTTCTTTTTGTCTTGTGACCAGAATAGCTTCATATAAACAAAGTAATTCTTCTTCCTTATCTTCGTGTTCCTTCTGCCATATTAATTTTGATTTGACGTGTCCCCATATACTGTTTACAGCAAAACGAGATGAGTGAACTGATTCAAATCCAACAGCTGACTTTTCAGCCCAAACCCATGCCAAAGCCATACTGAGCTCTCGAGAGTTTGGAGATGTGAGTTTATTTACACTTTACTCTTCTCTTTTCACTTGCAAGTATCTTGGTATAAATTTTGTTTTATGCATTTTGTGTTTACTGGAAATGTATGGGATCTGGAGAGTTTATTTCACTTAGTTTATGTAAGTTGTCTTGTTTTTTAAAAAATAACTACAGAAGGGGATATCAGCATAAAATGTGGATTTATCTACACATATATTACAACCCCATGGTGTTTCAAATAGTCTGCAATAGCCCAACACAAAATATGCAATGATGGAAAAAGACAAAGACCCAAAAAGGCACGAGTTTGGGACTATGGACCCCTAAAATTTAACCCCAGCTATAAATAAGGTGTTTTAGAAAAAGGTGTCATTTTGTGGTCCTTACTCTCTAATGTTTTCCTACTACCAAAAAATGAGAATAAGAAATTGGCTGGAATTATACTATTAACACTTCCACTGTGCATGTTGTATTTGTGCATTTGGGTGGCCAGACACAAGGATCTCAAAACTTATCACAAATCATCCAAGATCTGTGCCTTCAGATGGCTTATCATCTAAAGTTGGGCAACCAAGAGAGGTCAGATTATAGTAATTTGGGAAACAGTGACAACCCACCTTGATTGTTCTGCCTTATTCTAGAGTAGAGTGAAAATGTGATGCAAAGTTAGCTTGACTACAGAGAGATCATGTAACTCACGGAAGTCTTCTCCCACCTCCATCCTGGATAAGCCATCCTTATCAATACAACTGTCATCTTCATCATATTCACAGTAGAACTTCAAGGATTATTATTCACATCTCAAACATGTACTTCTTCTGTGGCCTCAGCAGCTTTCTTAGACCAGTGCTCCTCAAAAGCTGATGCAATAAATCACCTGGGAATCCTGTGAAAAACACCTATTTCTGGACCTCCACCCCCAAGGGTTTTGATTCAGTAGGTGTGGGGTGGAGCCCAAGATTTTGCATTTCTCACAAGTTCCCAGGTGATGCTGATGATTCTGGTTCAGGGACCACAAACTGAGTAGCACTGATCTAAAATTTCCTTCACTTTTGGGCACCTGGGTGGCTCAGTCATTAAGTGTCTGCCTTTGGCTCAGGTCATGATTCCAGGGTCCTGGGATTGAGCCCCGCATGGATCAGTATCCCTGCTCGGCAGGAAGCCTGCTTCTCCCTCTCCCACTCCCCCTGCTTGTATTCCTTCTCTCGCTGTCTCCCTGTCAAATAAATTTTAAAAATCTTAAAAGAAAAAAATTTCCTTCACTTTCTAATGTTCTCTCTCCCTTCTGTCTTGTCTCAGGTAAAGTCCATAACTTTCCCCCTTGTCAAGTAAAGCCTATCACTTTTGTTTCAGTCCCATCCCTGTATCAATTATCTGCTGTATTAGTAAGAACTCACTTCAGCTGCAAGTGATAGAAAACCCAAAATAGTAGTGCTTTAAATGAGAGAGAAGATTCCACTAAAGGTACATATAAGCAGCCCGGGACTGGTGGTTTATCAGCTCCATGAGCATCAGATCCCAAATTCCTTCTATCATGTTGCTCTTCTATTCCCAACATATTGCTTCCACCTCAAAGTCTCATAGGCCAAGAACTATAGCTCTAGTCATTAGGACTACATTCCAGCCAATAGAGGGGGGAAAAGATAGAAGGTATACTTCTTCCTTTTAAGAACACTTTCTGGAGGGGAGCCTGGATGGCTCAGTCAGGTAAGTGTCCAACTGTTGGTTTTGGCTCGGGTCATGATCCCGGGGTCCTGGGATCAAGCCCCATCAGGCACCCAGCTTAGCCGGAGCTCCTTCTACTCCTCCCCACAACTCTCTCTCTCTCAAATAAATAAATAAAATCTTAAAAAAAAAAACTAAGAAAACATGACAAATAAATACACATGAAATAGGATAATAAAGTCTTTCAAAGGAAATGTATATAACAGAAGTATTTGGCACACATAACAAATCATCTTGTTTAACTTGTTTTTCTTTTTTTTTTTTTAAGATTTTATTTATTTGACAAAGAGAAATACAGCGAGAGAGGGAACACAAGCCGGGGGAGTGAGAGAGGGAGAAGCAGGCTTCCGGCTGAGCCGGGAGCCCGATGTGGGGCTCCATCCCGGGTCTCCAGGATCATGACCTGAGCCGAAGGCAGTCGCTTAACCAACTGAGCCACTCAGGTGCCCCTTAACTTGTTTTTCAACTAGTATTAATTGTACTTGTCAATCTGCTTATACTTTTAATGTATTACAGTCATTGCAGCTTTGTATCCAGGAGTTCTTTCACTTAACTTTGGACTGACATGATTGCTACACTGAATATTAATAATAATAGCAAGAGGAAAAAGGAGAAGGAGGAGGGGGGAGGGAAAAGAAGGGAGCAGTGGAGAAGAGGAAGAGAAGAAGGGGCAAGGGAGAAATTTTGTTGGAAATTGGATTTTTTTTCTCAAAACCTTCTAATGCTGGTGAGAGAAATAATATGAGAAAGACAGACTGCATGGCCTATTGTGGAACCCCCTGACTGCAGAGAGGAGAGACCCTGGAAATCTGTCAAGCTAGGTGGACCCAAACCATGGCTCAAAAGGAACTTATGCTCTCTGGCACCTGATAGTTTTCATTAGAAATCTTGCTCTCTGACCATCTGCGATCTCTGCATGTCTAACTTCTAACTCTTTCTTGGCTCTTATCATGGAACTTAGCATTCATCAGCCTTTCATTCTCTGTTCTGGTTTGGGCTCCTCCCTGCTCCATGGATTTATATCAACTGTGATTTCACTCCTGGAGTCAAGTTCTTGACTTTGTAGTTAAACCTCATCTCCACTCCTACTTCCATTTCAGCATGGACACTATTTGACAATACTGGGTTCCTCAACTTCCAGCTCAGTGGTACTCAACCCTGGATGTGCATTAGAATTATACAGAAGGACTTAAATGCCATCGGTGTCAGTACTCTGACGTTAAAAGGGGGTTGAAGATGAGGCCAGGAACTGAGAATTGTAAAAGCTCCCTGTGTGACTCTGATCAGCAGCCAGCCTTGAAAATTACCATTCTAGCTTCTTTTTCTGTTGAAAATAGCTATACCTAGAAAACCACTGTATTAACCTCTTGTGGCACCAGACCACCCTTCCTTTAGTGGTCCCACAGAACTCGATGAATGCAGACGCCCCAGCAACCATAATCCAGTGGCACTGGGGTGGCTCAGTTGGTTGGGTAACTGCCTTTGGCTCAGATCATGATCCTGGAGTCCTGCATCGAGTCCCACGTTGGGCTCTCCACTCGGTGGGGATTCGGCTTCTTCCCCCCTCTCGTGCTCTCTCTCTCTCTCTCTGTCTCTCTCTCTCTCTCTCTCAGATAGATAAATACAACCGTAAAAAAAAAAATAAAAAAAAGGAAAGAAAAGCCAGTGATAATCCATTTATTCTAAAAAATTTTGAAAAGTGTTTACTCTTTTCCAAATGGTCAGAGAAAACCAGAATGTAGCCCCTTCCTCCAGAGCTTCACATGCTAGTGGAGGAGGCAGGGATGAGATAAATAATTGTAGTGATATGATACGTGGTATGAATGAAATACTATGGGAATACAAAAGAGGAAGCAATTTTCTCTCTTAAAAAGTCCTGGAAGACTTTCTGAAGCACAGCTGAGTCTCGAAGAATAAATGGAAGTTTACTGGAAAGGCAAGAGAATATAGTGGGTTTTAAAGCAGAAGGGACAATCTAAGCAAAAACCCAAAAGATATTCTGTATAAATATACATGGATAGTTTAAATTTTTCATTAAAGAATAGCATGGGAGTGCCTGGGTGGCTTAGTCAGTTAACTGTCTTAGTCTTGATTTCAGTTCAGGTCATGATCTCAGGGTCATGACATCGAGCTCCGCATGGGGACTTTGCTTGCCCTCACCACCCCCCAACTTGCTCTCTCTCGCTCTCTCTCTGTCTGTCTTTCTAAAATAAACCAATAAATAAAATCTTTAAAAAATATATAAAATAAAGAATAGCATGTATTCTAAGAAAAGTCTAAGACTTTGGGAGTGTGTTACATGCTTTTTTAAAAGAAAACCAAAGCAACATCCAGTGACAGCAAAGTGCTCTATTATTTTTGGAAACAAAACTAAATCACCTAGATGGCCCTGCAAAAGAGACAGGCTAATAAAACTATAATAAGAAAGATAAGGATTATCATATGACACTGAATTTTAATATCATTTCAGCTTGTTTGCAAATTCTGCCTTTTGGCCATGCAAACAACTGTAACAACCTCTACATTGGTTTGGCTTTCCGTATGACTGGCTGTTAACCACATGGATGCATTTCTTCTTGGTTCTTCCTTCTCAGATATGAGCTGTTTATACTTGGGATTAACTGACTCCAGCATTCGTCTGAAGTTACAATCTTCTATCTTTAAGGTGCAAAGAGCCCCAGGACTTTAACGTGGCTGAACCCACAAAATGTCTGCTTTGTCATAAGCTGGCTCAACATCTTTGTAGTGTATTGGTCAGTTGGCTCTGCAAGTGTGTCACCAGCAGTTATGTTGTCTTGTTACTTGGTCTGAATCTCTGAGAACCCCATGCAACATGTTCTTACAAAATGGCCCAGGGCCTACTACTCACAAGGCATCTGAAACAACAGTGGGGTTCATACCTTATAACCTTTCACATTTCTTCTTCAGAATCAAAATCACTGCCAATCCTTTCCTGGTTTTTTTTTTTCCATCTTCCCACTGGGCGTAGTGGTGTATTACATTTTAAAATCTCAAGCTGAAAATTGGAAAGAGAGGCTATTACAATCCAGAAATCTCTTTGACAAGCCCCTTGCATTAGGTTTAAGATGAGCCAGATGAGGGAGAAGAGGAGCTTGTTCCGTGGACCCAGGGTTAGAGTATGCTTGAGCAGAACTAATACATAGGCTGATATCCACAGTTATTATTCAGAAAGAGGATTTAGTGGCACAAAGGGTTAATGACCAAAAAATATCAGAAGAGAAAAGCCGACAGAGTATTACAGGAATTAGGAAGCATGGCTAAAAGAAAGAGGAGATTATGACAACCCAAAATTAATTAGGCCGGCTTTTAAAACTGTGAAATTATGGCCTAGATTTCCAAGACATTAGAGGAGCCAATGAAGCTGGCTGCCTTCAGTCCCTTCTTCCCAAATGCCTACCTGACCTTCACTTTCCCTTTATTATATTCCAGTTCCTCAGGAAATTTCAATAGTTAACTGCCATTGATCTTATTTCAACAGAATTATTAATAGCTGACTTCATTGGTGGTATGCCTGTAATAAGGTGTGTTCAAATATTTCACCCAAGTGTATAAAGGCTATGTTTCCTTTCCTACTTACAGTTATTTGAATGGTAAATAAAGAAAAGGGATATTCCAAACACCACAGTAAACTTTAAACACTCTCAACCAACTTCTATATAGAATTTCTAATGCAATAAGTAATATCTGAAATTCCTCAAATAAGAATTGACCTGGTCTTTTTTCTCTTCCTTATAGGATTTAACAATCTGTTTCAAAAATTAAAAATTATGAAATTCCAACCTTCTCTGGGCCAGCTATAATTACACTGGTTTATTTAGGCTACCAAAAGTTTTCAATGCTGAGAAACTGCAGGCAAGTATTTTGCCAATAAATATACAAAACGATAAAAAATAATAAAATCTTGCTTTACATAGACTTTTATAACTTCCCTAAAGTTTAATAAACATTATTTCCTTTGAACTACCCAGCAATCCTATAAGTTGGGCAAGCCCTGTACTTTTGTCCCTTTTATAGAAGTAACTAAGCCCAGAGACATTAACGATTCCCTAGATCTGAGATTCTGTTATTTGTACTGTAAGTTCAAGGCATGCTGATGATCATGAAATCTTGAAAAATATTAAATTAGATCATACACATAAGAATTTTAGCACGATGCTTAACGCATAGTATGTACTCGGTAAAACCTGCTGCCAATTACATGGACTACTTGTGCCCTTTATTATTAAATTAATGACCTTGTCACTAAGATTCAAAAACTGGTGTTTCGGGATGAGATTAAGAGAAATACAAAAGCTTACTAAGGCTCTGACAGAGCAGGACCCAACATCTGTTTGGAAACCAGATAATTTAATTGAGTGTGTTCAAATCCTGTAAGAAGAGTAAAAAATCCACGCACCAATCAGTCATGTCGTCAAGTCAAAGTCTTTCCTCAGCGATGTTATTTCTGGGAATTTATCCTAAGAGAAAAAAAAATCCAAAATACAGGAAAATTTGTCTATGCAATGATACTTATCACATTTTTTATGAAAGCAAAATGTTGGGAGAAAGCTAAATATATATAAGAAATGAGTTGCTGTGAGGGCACTAAGATATTATTAAAAGGAATATACAATATAGGGAAATTATTACTATGTTATAATTCTAGTAAAAGCTCTCTGACAAATTATACTCCCAGTATATTCTCATTTAGACATAATAAGATACATAGACAAAGAAGGAAGTATGCCAGAATATTAAGGATGGTTATTTATTGAATTTTAGAATGCCATAGCTTGGGGTGCCTGGGTGGCTCAGTTGGTTAAGCAACTGCCTTTGGCTCAGGTCATGATCCCGGAGACCCTGGATTGAGCCCCACATCGGGCTCCCTGCTCGGCGGGAAGCCTGCTTCTCCCTCTCTCACTCTCCTGCTTGTGTTCCCTCTCTCACTGTCAAGTAAATAAAATCTTAAAAAAAAAAAAAGAATACCATAGCTTTTCATTTTTATACTTTTTCAATCTCACAAATTTCTGCCAAAACACAGTGGAAAATAAATGCCAGCTCTTAAATAAATTAATAAGGTTAACAGTCATCTTGTTGCCTGTTACAAAAAGGACTTTGCCTGGGCGCCTGGGTGGCTCAGTGGGTTAAAGCCTCTGCCTTTGGCTCAGGTCATGGTCTCAGGGTCCTGGCATGGAGGCCTGCATCAGGCTCTCTGCTTGGCAGGAAACCTGCTTCCTCCTCTCTCTCTCTTCCTGCTTCTCTGCCTACTTGTGATCTCTTGCTGTCAAATAAATAAATAAAATCTAAAAAAAAAAAAAAAGTAAAAGGACTTTGCCTGTTCTATATCCATAACACAAGTATCTACATGAGCGATTCTCCTGGTTCTGTGATATTCCATATGACTATTGACCCGGGTAACCTCTTTGGGCTGTATCAAGGAGCAGCCAGGTTCGATGTATAATACTGTTCCAGTCTGAATGTTGCAAAGAGAGAAAAAATGCAAGATTTGGGGACTTGGCTAACCTTTTAAGATTTTTTTAATCTCACTGTCTAGTAATGTTCAGATCTGCATTTACTATCTGAATTTTAGGGCCATTGTGCTAAGCACACAGATGGTCTCTCAGTTGTCTGCCTTCTCAATTGCTCCCGATGAAGATCTGCTTCCACTAAAGCCAAAAGCAAATCTGGTAAATGGTTGTTTACCCTATTGGGATAAGAAGAGAAAGAAGCTGTGATCATGTCCTATGCACACCAGTGCTCCTCAGTTACTGCTCCAGAGCCAGTAAATCGAATGGAACCAAACAGCCAGTGGAGGAAATTGCCTGCAGCTGATGTTTTATAGAGCTCTTTCTTGTCTTCACGTTTTGTGAATAAGGTTAATTCAAATCTTAAGGCCGAGTTCAGGAGGGTGCCGGCTCATCAAAAAGTTCCCAGAGAAACCTCAGCAAACAGAAACCAGCACTGTTCAATCCGGATTACTGTCAAGCCACGTTCGGCACCTCCTCAGTATTGATTTCCTTAAAGAATGAGAAAGAAACTCCTTATCTATGTCCTTGCTGGATCTCCTGACGGAAAAATAATGGCTTCTGAGGAACCCATTGGTTGCCTTTGTGAAGGTGTAAAGTAGTGTGGCAGGAAGAGAATTGGGTGCTTAGATTTAGCTGAGACAGCTCAAAGTTTATGAAGAGATCAACGTGGGCCCCTGGGTGGCTCAGTTGGTTGAGCGACTGCCTTCGGCTCAGGTCATGATCCCGGAGACCCGGGATCGAGCCCCACATTGGGCTCCCTGCTCGGCGGGAGGCCTGCTTCTCCCTCTCTCGCTCCCCCTGCTTGTGTTCCCTCTCTGGCTGTGTTTCTCTCTGTCAAATAAATAAATAAAATCTTAAAAAAAAGAGAGAGATCAACGTAACTCAGGGAAAGGGAGGAGTGGCTAACAAAAGAAATGGAACAAAGAATGGGCAAAAATAGCATACAGAATGGCTTAACACTTGTTGGCGGACCAACTGGAAGCGTCCAGAGCTACTCAGGAGCCCGAGGCTGTTCAGCTATTCTAACTTACTCTGTCTAGCAGAGGACTAGAGTTCTAGACCAAGTTGCAAATGGAGGGTAAATAAAAAAGCAGAACAAGGATGAGAAATGGAACTTCTCAGTCATGCAAGCAGAGGACATGGGTGGCAAGGAGATGGGAATTGGGTCATTCACAGTACCTGAAGAAGTTTTCTTCAAGGACGGTTCAGGGTTGGGTATAGTCCCTAGCATAGCTCATCCGCCTTCAAGGGCTCTTAGTTTACCTAGAGCAAAATAGTTTTCATGTATTTGCTCCAACTGGCCAGCGTGTGGTATTGTTCATGACTCAGCACTATGATGAGAAATCAGTGCCTTAAAAGGATCTTCTGATGGTTGCAGCGTGAGTGAACATGGTGCAGGCTGGCAGCTGGGACACTGCAAATTAACAGGGATCAGAGGCTAGGAGGTCCAGAGCCTTAGATCTCATTCCGCACAGAATTTTTAAAATATTTTATTTATTTATTTGTCAGAGAGAGAGAGAGAGAGCAAGAGCACAAGAATGGGGAGCAGCAGGCAAGAGGGACAAGCAGGCTCCCAGCTGAAGAAGGAGCTTGATGCAGGACTCGAAACCAGGACCCTGGGATCATGACCTGCACTGAAGACAGATGCTTAACTGACTGAGCCACCTAGGAGCCCCTGTAGAATATTTAGAGCTTTTTTTCTCTCTCTCTGATATAGTTGCTCTCTTTCAGTGACCACATCCAACTTTAGAAGCCATCAGCTCTCTGTTATTTCTCCCCACAAAAGTATGATGTTATCAGGTGCAACTCCTACAGCAGATGCATTCTCAGCACACAAAAAAAAAAAAAAAACAAAAAAACAAAAAAACAAAGTCTGACTAAATATTCATAGAAATTAGTTTTTTTAAACCTAAACCCAGGGTTACTTCTTCTTCTTATAAAGTATCCAATTTCCCAAATACTTGTTGCCTGTGACAAAAAGGACTTTGCCTGGGCACCTGGGTGGCACCAGAATTAGACTCCTCTCTTTTGAGAAAGATATTTCTCCCAGAATTAGACTCCTCTCTTTTGAGAAATAGCAGTATCCGCTCTGCTTCTAATAGGCAGGCAGTACCATTCGGGCATATCACTTGGCTTTTCCAAGTGTCAGATTCCTCATTGGTAACATGAGGGGATAGGATGGGATGAGTTATGGTTATATGAATGAGCGTACAGATGTGAAATAGCAAAATGATATTCTGATTCTTCTTTAAACGGATTGGTGATATTACCAAATAAAATTTGAGAGCTTTGAGTCAATGGCTCTTGCTTTCAAGTATGTAACCTATGGAAGGAGATTGTTATCCATGGTCTGAACCTTGACCCATCTCTGGCCACTTCCAAACATGGACTTTATGTTCAGTCAAATAGATCTAACTATAGGACACAGATACAGTGTCCCCATGAGAGGGGCCTTTCCTAAAATGTATGGCTTAGAGGAGAGGAGGAAAATATTGGATCCCTGTGAACAGGGTTACTCCCAAGAAAAAGGGGAAGAAAGGGGGTCTGGGCTCCCTGTGCCCAATTTCTCCTCGAAGGTTTGGCTGGAATGAAGGTGGGGTCAGTTAAGTGTCCAACCTTTAGATCTTCTGTTGAAAATCAACAGAGGTGGGTTTTCAGCCACATGGCTTTTGTTCGCCCACATGCCTCAATTTTTTGGTTCCTAAACACTTCTTTCTGTGTCTGATCGTCTCTAAATTTTAAAGCTCTAAATCTCTGTAAGTAAAGGGAACAATTTGCCAAGCCAGAGAGTCAGGAGAAAGGAGGAGAGCATAAAAATCACGATGGCTTTTTGGTTCCAGGGCCTTCACTGAGTAGGGAAGATACATTCCAGCAGTCTTATCCAGGAGATAATTTGCATTAGCAACTGGGTGATGATGTAGGGAGCTTTGTGGTCACAACACAGTTCAGCTCTGAGTCAGTTTTCAATCCATGTTTTATACATTTTTTTCTATGAGTCAAGTGACTTTCATCAGCACCCTTCTGTTGGAGAAGGAATCTAGAATACTGCTGGCTTTGATTACACTTAGTTCCCGAAGGGACTTTGAAGAATGCCTCACTCAATGTTCTCAGTTGTCGTAATTAGGTATCCACTTATAAATCACGGTTTCTCCTCACCAAATGCAGTGCCTGGCACAGAGTAAGTGCTCAAGATCTATTGGAGTTACAAGTGAGGAAACTGACTTTCCAGAATGAGTAGGTACAAGAGTAGCTCAGAGCAGAACCGGGGCCAGAACTCAGGCCACCATCCACCCAATCTTACCACATTGGCTTGCTAGTTAAGCAATGAAACAAAAGGCAAGGGACCAGCCTTAGTTCAAAATAAAGAATGGGACAACTCCTTAATACCTTTTAAAATTGTTTTATTTAAAAAATCCTTGTAAGCATGGTGACTTAGAAGGCAAGCCATAGTTTGGATATGGGCAGACAGCCAAAGATAATGCTTGTTACGCCTGCCCAAGAGGAGGCCAGTTCTCAAGGCAGGTTGCCTAGGTACAAATCTGGGTTGGGCCACTAAACCAGTCCTGTGACCTTGTGCCAATTACTTAACCACTCTGACAGAATTTCTTCATCTGTAAATGGAAGAAAAGTACCTACCGCGTAGGGTTGATGCAAGGATTAAAATAATGAACACATGTAAAGTGCCTAGAACTATGTATGGTACATAATCAATGTAAGTCATCATTATTATTGTTCTTGCTATTAGAGCTCATAATTCAATCTATAAGACTTAGCAACTTCACATTTATTCTTCCTGTCTATTTGAAGTTTGAGGAGTAGTGATTAAGTGAGCCTCCTCATACTCATTTCTGACTGAAAGGTTGGCGACAACACTTCCATACTGATGTCATAGGGTCTCCTATGCTAGCCAGTGCATAGCAAACAGCCTCTTATTTGATTATTTGTGTGAATGTGGTCTTGAAAAGTGAGACATATAAGTAGAGCTTGCCTGGTTGATAAAAATCCCAAGTCTTTGGTTTTCTTAATTGCCAGCAGGGGAAACTCTAAACTCTAAAGGGCAAGGAGATTCACCACCTCTGTCTTCTGGTTTGATGTTTGAGGCAGGGGATTTGTCTGGATGTCCATTTTGTGACAGTCGACCACACCCAAAAGCGAGAAGGGCTGAAGTAATTTTGGCAGCTTCCCAGTGTGGAACCCAGGTAGATGAAAGTGTAGCTTTTCTTTGCCTTATTAGTAGATAAGAAGAAGTGAGAAAATTCTAGGCGAGATGGAGAGATTACAGCAGGGTTCAGGGCACAGGCTTATAAAACAATAGGAAACGGCTGAAATCAGAACCAAGAGGAGCCATGATGTATTTACCTGCCTGACTCTGAGATCTGAATGGCTGAGCCTAAGTGGAAGAAATCTCCAGTGAAGTCAACCTCATATTTCTTATGTCCAACTCAAAGATTACTTTTACCAGATTCTCAGAAAGGCTTTGAAACCATACCAGATGGGGTTATCATGACTGAAATGTAGGAAACAGGGTGACTTTGTTCCACCCAAAAATCCCTTGAGTGCATGTAAATTTCAACACCTGATTGCACTGCTCCATCACCACTGTGTTGAGAAGCAATTACTTCCTGGAAGGATGTATGGCTCATATCTCATACCCTTATGGCTATGACAAAGTTTCCTGCTTAGGTCCAGCTATTCTTCTCTGAAATAAAAACAGAAATTTCTCACAAGATGATCTGAGATTGTCATTGCCTTTACAAAGATATGAAACAACAACTGGGAAATGCTGTGCCTTTTCCCAAGCAACTCTTCTAAACTCCATTCTCTAAGATCCTTCTCTCAGCAGTCATAGAGACTACTGAGTTTGGTGGTAAGAATAGACATGGAGGAACTTGGTTCAAATTTTGGTTCTTCTGTTTACCGTTTGACCTTAAACAGATAACTTACTTTATTGTCTGCCTGACTCTCCTTAAAATGAAAGAGTTGTCTTAGATAATTGCTGAGGTCCCCTCTAGTGTTTTATAAAATGGACGATTGCTGTTTGATCACTGTAACTACATTTATTGGTGTCTAAAATTTTTAAAAGGACATTAAAATAGTGGAGACTTCGTATCTCTGTGCTAGCCAGTGGAGGGAGAAATTTGGTTGTAATGATACCTCTTCAACAACATTCAAATCACTACATCTAGAAAGCTACTTAAATGGAGGGACAACATAGTGTAATGGAGAGTATATGGGATTTAGAATTAAATTACCTGGCTTTGGATCTTGGCTCATTCATTGAGCATCTCCCAATTTTTTAAAAAGAGTCAACAACAATAATAATAACACTTGGATATCAAATTTGCTAAAGCATAAGAGAGCAGGGAGACTTCTGCTTCTGTTTATGATGGAATGACTGGGACCAAACATGCCCTCCTGCTATTAAAAAAAAAAAAGCTATAGGGGTGCCTGGCTGGCACAGTCAGTTAAGCACCCATCTCTCTGGTGTCCATTCCGGTTATGATCTCAAGGTCTTGATACTGAGCCCCACCTCATACTCTGCATTCAGTGCTGAGTCTGCTTGAGATTCCCTCTCCTTCTCCCTCTGCCCCTCCCGCTCATATGCTCTGTTGCTTTCTCTCCCCTCGCCAAAAATAAATGAATGAATCTCTTAAAAATTAAAAAAATTAAAGAGCTATAAAACCAGGCATAAGGGGCACCTGGGTGGCTCAGCCATTAAGTGTCTGCCTTCGGCTCAGGTCATGATCCCAGAGTCCCTGGATCGAGCCCCACTTCAGGCTCCCCACTTGACAGAAAGCCTGCTTCTCCCTCTCTCATCCCCCTGCTTGTGTTCCCTCTCTAGCTGTGTTTCTCTCTGCCAAATAAATAAAGTCTTTTTTTAAAAATGGGCATAAAATAAAGCCACTGTATTAAGGTATTGGACATTGGCAGTGCAGGGCTTTAATCACCGAGAAAAGGAAAGCATCCAAGGTGAGCCCCAAATTCATGTCAGTTCTTTGCCTTTGCCAAAATTTCCAGAACAAGACAGAGGGATAGAAACATCAAGCAGACAATAACTGTCCCGCTGAGCAGAGGTAATAAATATTAGAGTTTAGGGAAGGATACCAGAGAGGAGGAAGCTGTGCAGTTGGGTTCACAGGGTGACACTGTTGGCATTTCTCAGAGGTCATTGGCTAAGAATTGGGCTCTACCCATGCAGGGTAAAACTATGCAAGACCTAGCAGCAAGAAGCTGTTATGGGGTCGAGAGGGGAACAGAGATCCTAGAGACAGCACAATTCCCAGAAACATGGGAATCCCACCACAGCTAGAGTGGACAATCCTCAATAAAATCCCCAGTATTCAGCTAAAACAACAGAAAGGCCATGTATTAGCCAAAGGACCATGCTATAGCATAAGAGCTACTCTAGACTGGCCCTAAAAAAGCCTATAGCCAAACCTCCATAAAAGCAAGGAAAACTGCCAGTAAAGTTTTAAAAAAAGCAACATACATCATTGATTCCTTATAATGTATCATCCAAAATGTCTAGCAAGACATCCAAATATTTTTTCAACAGGCAAAAAAGAAAAGATGACTTTAAGTTGGAGAAAAAAAGCAATCAGTATGAAGTGAACACAAGTTAGTCCAGATTTTGGAATTAACAGACAAGAATGTTAAAGCTGCTGTTAAAAATATACTTAAAGATATAAGAAAGATATTTTTTGAATAAAAGGACAGGTTGAATAAGGGAACAGAATAAGTCTTATCAGAGAAATGAAAACAATGTAGAAAAAAACAAATTAAGTTTCTAGTAATTTTAAGTAAAGGATCTGAAATGAAACAATTCATTAGAAGAGCTTGAAAACAAACTGGTGTTAGTAGAAGAAGGGATCAGGGAGTTTGAAGACAAATTCAGAGAAATTATTGAAAAACAGAGAGAAAAATATTGAAAAACATTTAAATGCCTCAGTGACTTGTGAGATAATATAATTCTCCCAAACATACATATAATTGGATCTTCAGAGATAAAGAAAAAGAGAAAGGATGAGACAGAGGATTTTTTTGAAGAAATAATGTTCATACTTTATTAAATTTGATGAAAAACAACATTTCCAGGAGCTCAGCAAAACCTAGAAGGCTAATTATAATGAAAACCGCATTCAAACACATCATAGTCAAATGCTAAAAATCAAAGATAGAAATTCTTAAGAGCAGCTGGAGAATAATGATATACTGCCCACAAGAGAATGGCAACATGATATAAGGTCAATTTATAGTAAAACTAAATATATTTTATATGCTAAGAATAAACAATTATAAAAATAAATTTTATATGCAATTCCATTTAATCTGCATAAAGCACATCGAGATCAAGTTTCCAAAAATGTACTTGGTCTGTACACTGGAGATTATAAAATATTTCTGAAAGTAAATAAAATTTAAATAAATGAAGTGATATGCCATGTTCATGATTGGAAGACTTAGATTTGTAAAGGTATCAATACTTCCCAAATTGATCTATAGATTCAATGCAATCTGAGTCAAAGTTCAGCAAAATTCATTGTGTAATAGACAAGCTTATGTTAACAATATGAAAATACAAAGAATATAAAATAACCAAAGCAATCTTCAAAAGGAAAAGCAAAGTTGAAAGGCTTATACCACTTCATATCAAGTCTTAACTATAAAAGCTACAGTAATCAGGACAGTGTGGTACTGGTGAAAAGATAGCTGAGTAAGATCAATGGAATAGAGTCCAAAAATAGATTTACTCATGCATGCTCAATTGAGTCTTCACAATGGCTTCAAAGTAATTCAATGTGGACATGATAGTCTTTTCAACAAATGGAACTGGATCAACTAGATACCCAAATGGGGAAAAAATAAATCTTTACGTCAAACCATATACACAAATTAACTTGAAATGGATTATATACCAGAACATAAACCTAATGTTATAAAATTTCTAGAAGAATATATGAAAGAAAATCTTTATGACCTTGATTTCTTAAGACAAAAACATGTTCATCATAATAGAAACAATGCTAAGTTGGACTTCCTGAAAATGAAGAACTTCTGCTTTTAAAAACACAGCAACAAAGAAAATATAACTTCAAGTCTTGGGTTAGAAAAAACATTCACTATATGTATTCTGTCATCCAGAATATGCAAAGGACTCTTCTAACTCAAGACTAAGAAGACAAGCAATGCAATAAAAGGAGGGCATGCAGAAGACTTTTGAACACTTTACAAAAGAAAGTATATGGAAGACCAATGAACTCATGAAAAGATGCTCTACATCTTTACCCTTCAATAAATGGTGCTGGGAAATTTGGACAGCTCCATATAGAAGAATGAAACTTAACCATTCTCTTACACCATACACAAAGATAAGCTCAAAATGGATGAAAGACCTCAACGTGAGGCAGGAATCTATGAAAATCCTAGAGGAGAACACAGGCAGTAACCACTTTGACATTGGCCATAGCAACTTCTTTCAAAACAGGTCTCCAAAGGCAAAGGAAACAAAAGTGAAAATGAACTTTTGGGACTTCATCAAAATAAACAGCTTCTGCAAAGCAAAAGAAACAGTCAATGAAAAAAGGGGCAACCCACGGAATGGGAGAAGATATTTAAAGGGGAGCCCTCTTACACTGTTGGTAGGAATGCAAGTTGGTGCAGCCAAGTTGGAAAACAGTGTGGAGATTCCTTAAAAAATTAAAAATACAGATACCTTATGACCCTGCAATTGAACTACTGGGTATTTACCCCAAAGATAGAGATGTAGTGAAAAGAAAGGCCATAGGTACCCCAATGTTCAAAGCAGCAATGATCACAATCGCCAAACTGTGGAAAGAGCCAAGGTGCCCTTCAACAGAGGAATGGATAAAGATGATATGGTCCATATATACAATGGAATATTAGACCTCCATCAGAAAGGATGAATACCCAACTTTTGTAGCAACATGGACCAGATTGGAGAAGATTATGCTGAGTGAAATAAGCCAAGCAGAGAAAGTCAAGTAGCATATGGTTTCACTTACTTGTGGACCATAAGGAGTAACATGGAGGACATTAAGAGATGGAAAGGAAATGTGAACTGGGATAAATCAGAGAGAGAGAGATGAAGCATGAGAGAACTGTGGACTCTGAGAAGCAAACTGAAAGTTTTGGAAGGGATGGGGGTGGAGAGATGGGTGAGCCAGGTGGTGAGTATTGAGGGCACGTATTGCATGGAGCACAGGGTGTGGGGCATAAACAATGAATCTTAGAACATGAAAAAATAAAATAAATTATTATTTAAAAAAAAGAAAAGGAAAGATGCTTGACATCTTTAATCCTTAAGAAAATGTAAATTAAAGCCCAAATCAGATAACGCAGTAGAATGGCCACTAACATTCTAGCCCACTAGAATAGCTAAAATTAAAAGTAATGTTAAGTGGGCACCTAGGTGGCTCAGTCGGTTGAGCATCCAACTCTTGATCTGAGCACATCATGATCTCCAGGTGGTGAAATCAAGCCCCACATCAGGCTCCACATTGGGCATGGAGCCAGCTTAAGATTCTCTCTCTCCCTCTTCCTCTGCCCCTCCCCCCCACACATATATTCTCTCTCTAGAAAACAAAGAAATATATTAAATTAAATTAATATTAAATGTTGGTGAGACTGTGGAATTGTAACTCTCATACATTGTAGGTAGACACATAAAATGGTAACCACTTCAAAAAAAAGTTTTTCAGTTTCTTTTATTGAGTTAGATATACATTGGCCCTGTAATTCCAGCAATTACATATCTAGGTGTTTTGTGTGTGACCACAGAATGATTTTTATTTGTTCATAACAGTTTTATTTATAATATCTAAAACAGGGAAACAATCCAAATGTTGATCAACAGAGAATAGATATATTGGGATATATTCTATAAAGAAATATAAATTAGAAAGCAATACAAAATGAACAGCAAATAAAAATGAACAGAAATTAAAAACAAATTACCGATATATGAAATAGCACAGACAAATTTCCAGACTCCAGATTAAATAAAATAATACTGTATGATTTCACATGTATAAAGTTCTAGAAAAGGGTCACCTGTTCTGTAATGATTAAGACAGATTAGTGGCTGCCAGAAGGTAGGGGTTTCAATGAAGGTTCTGACTTTAAAAGGGTGGGAGGGAACTTTCTGGGAGGATGTTCCATTTCCTATCTCAGTAGGAGTAACATCACTCAAGTGTACATATTTGCCGAAAGCATTGAACTGTCTGCTTAAAATGTGTGCATTTTATTTGATGTAAATTTTACCTCAATAAAGTTGATTTAAGAAAGAAAAAGCATTCTAAATTTGAGAAGTATGTACTCTCCTCTCTCTTCCCTGGAGCAGCAAGAGCACATTTTGAGGCTGAAAGGTGATAGCTTTATTTGTAAACAAATGTCAGCTTTTACCTTGGTGCCAAAGATGAAACAGTATTCCCTCCAGCTACTTGACAGGTGGGGTGAAACCACGTCAATAAGAAAAGGAGCAAAGGATATCAAAGAAGTAGGAGAAAAATAAGAAAAGAGCAGGGTGGGTTAATAAAGATTTGCAGAGGGGATTTAAGCATTTCCAGGCAAGATCACAGACCTGGAAGGAGTTCCGCTGGTACATGCATAATCCATTAAGAAGATAATCTGAGGGCTGGGATGGGTAGGAGACAATCTGGAGGAAGAGGCTAGCCCTGGTGCAGAGACAGTGGCCACGAAATGCCTTGGATATGGCTTCTGGAATCTCCTCACCAAATGCAAGCTCAACACTGGCCCTGAGGCCAGCTCAATTTGTATAATCCCTTTAAAGAAGTTCCTGAAGTGCCAAGAATCCCTGAGTTCAGGCCTGCGGAGGAGTCCCTCTCTCAAGGAGAGAGTTAAATAAGGCTGAATTTCCTGACTCAGAGCTGGAGGTGAACCCCACTGATATCTCTGACCTAATGAGGAGAGAGGGTTGCTATTTGAACATAATGTTCAGAAACAAAAATTGCAGAATGTCTTCCCCTCTTGAGCAATGACTCTTGCTTTAACCCAGTGTAAATTACAAACCTTGTCTCTGGAGTGTCTCCCAGCCCCAACAAATAAAGAGCCAGTTACCCTAGGATTCTTTGCATTTCCGACTTACCCTGTCTTGTAAATGACACTCTCTTTTCCTTCCCAGATCCCCACTGCACTGTCTAGTAAGTTCTTTCTTTATTCTCAACAGTTACATGAGATGAAAAGAAAGATATTAAAATCCTATTGGCCATGTATTAGCGATTCCTTTATAGTGTCTCCAGGGATATTGGGAGGGGTATTGAAATGTGAGAAGGAAAGAGGCTGAAACGTCTGGTTCAAGTAAGGTCTGGGGATTTTCTGACTTTCTATGGCCCTCAAACTCCCTGGCCCCTATATACGATTCTCCGTACAATGGCAATTTCGCTAAATGTGTTCTTGGCATGTTTTTTCTGGAGAACCAAATAGGGATGCTATTTGACAGTGTAGCAGTGGGATAAGCTCAGCCATGGGAAAGACCATGAGCTGGAGCCTGGGCTAAACTCCTGACTCCGTCACTCTGCCATTCATACCAGCTAGGCAACTTAAAATACATCAGTTAATGTGTCTGAATCTCGGTTTTGTCCTCTCTGGAGAGAAATGATACTTAGTTCAAAGGGCTGTTACCATGATTAAATGAAGTCATGTGCAATGCATGAAACAGTGCCTGTCATAGGGTAAGCACTTCACATGGTGGCCCATTATTTATTATGAGTTCTTACCCTTCTTGACTTCTTGGGAATATTTTATCCTATTATCCTATTTTATCCTACCCTATCCACTTCCTGAAATTCCAGACTCCCCTCCCTCATCTAAATTGCTTATCATGGGGTGCTTGCGTGGCTCAGTCAGTTAAGTGTCTACTTTTAACTCAGGTCATGATCCCAGGATCCGGGGATCAAACCCCTCCTTGGGCTCTCCACTCAGTGGTGAGTCTGCTTCTCACTCTCCCTCTGCCCCTACTTGTGCTCTCTCTCTCCCAAATAAATAAATAAAATCTTTTTCTTAAAAAGTCTCTTATCATGATGTCTTGCACATAAGTAAGCTTTCAGCCAATGGTACTTACTACCAAATCTCAGTATTATTTAAAATTGGATCTCTGAATATGTGGTACAAAACAGACATTAGGTTATTAGTGGCCTAGAGACACCTCACGTGACCATGTTTTTCCAAGTAAGGATTTGGAAGTCTCAAATATTTCTTTGAGGACTGAGTCAAAGATCTTGAGTCTTAACTCAGAATCTAGGTCTAAAAGTAGAGTTTCTCTGAGCCTGGACTGCATAGCTCTGAGCTTTGATGAATGGTTAGCAAGAGAAAGGTTCTACCCCTGCCTTTTATCTCAAAGCAAGTTTCCATGTTAATCCCTGTTGATCTCTCTCACCGTGACTCACTCATGTTCACTGACATCTTCCTCTTTGCCTCACCTAGTCGTGTCTTGGCCTGCTCCTTTGCTCCCAAGGATATCCCTTCACACCTTATTCTTGGCATCTGTCTTCTTCCCCCAGCAACAGATACAACTCTTTTACACCAAATTGTATTTTCCATCTTTTCTAAATTTCTCTCATCTAACCGTTTTCCTGCCCAAATCTTACTATGCCCAGTTCAGGTCTCTTGTGGATTCTGGATCATGCTAAGTGCCAGAGAGATTATGGCAAATGAAATGTCTAAGGAAGTCCTTGTCCACAAAAAGTTTACAATTTCTTTAGGGAAATGGAACCAGCATGACAAAAGATTCCATAGACGAGAACAGACTTAGCACCTTCTATGTACAGGATACTTTACTGCCCCCCTCTGCCATGAGGAGACAGAAAGGACCCAACAACAAAAGCAAAGCAACATCACTTACATAGTGTCAAATCCAGAGCAATATTACTGATTCAGAGTGCAGTAACAATCACCAAGGGTGACTGATCACGGAGTACTTCCTGGAGGAGTGGAGCCTGATCTGAACTTGAAAGAGGGTATAGTTTGGGGAAATAGCAAAAAGGAGGAGGGCGTGTTGGGCATTCCAGACTGGGGAGCAGTGTGACCAAAGGTGTGGTGTCAGGAATGTTTAGGTTGTTTGGAGACAATGAGGGCTCTGTTGAGCAGCAGCTAAGGAGGAAGATTTTACATGGCCTTGAACGGGTATCTAAGGAGCTGATATTTGATCTTATGGGGTGTTTCACAGAGCCCAAGGGCTCTTCAAAAGAGGTCTCACATTTAAAAATTCAGTTGGTGCGGGTTAGGGAAAAGGAATATGGCAAGTGGGGGAGGTAGGCAGAGAGGTAGGCCCTCCATTTCCATGGAAAACTGATCTCATGCTTTCTGTTCGACATATTGAGAGATCATGTAAGATTTTATTTTGAAGAAAGTCTTCTGCTGCTTAAAAAACTGAAAATCTCTGTTGTAGGTAACAAAAGTCAATGAAGAGTTTTGAGCACAGAATATTAGAAAAGGATCCTAGAAGAGTTTATCTCATCTGGTATGTAACCAAAGCAGGAATCCTACTCAAACATCTCTGACAATGTAAGAATTATTCCTGTGACAGAAAAACCACAACTTTGCATGACTTTTCATCCCACTGTTGGACAGCTCTAATGTAGGAGATCATAACATGGAATCCACAAATCCCTTAGAGGTACCATGAACATTGATGGGAAAATATATATATATATATATCTCTTTATTTTCCCTAATCGCCACTTGAAATTGACCCTTTCTTCTATTATGAATGTAGACAACAGACCTTAGTATTATGATTATCAATAAGTGAAAAACTCAGGTATTTCCAAACCCCTTTAAAAACATTGCCAATTATCTTCAATTTTTTAAGACTTTAATAATTACAGTTCTTTTTTTAAAAAAAGCTTTTATTTATTAATTAGCTAGAGAGAGTGCACACACAAGTAGGGGAGAGAGGCTGAGCAGGGAGCTCGATGCTGGACTCTATCCCAAAACCCTGGGATAATGACCTAAGCCAAAGGCAGACGCTTAACCGAACGAGCCACCCAAGCCCCCAAGAATTACATTTCAATATAATTCATTTCCTGTATAACCTTATGCATTTTATTTTCCTCACTTAAAAGTATTATTCTGAGAAGAATTCATAGGCTTTTCCAGATTTCCAAAAAGGTCTGAGGCACAAGATAATGTTACGAAACTGCATTATGTTTATGAATATAAACATATTCATAAAACACATAGTTATTTTCTGATGATCCAGAATTCTTTCCCTCTCATGTTTTCCCATTGTTGCCACATTTCTCCTCTACAGCTATATAGAATAAGTCCAATGCTATTTCCACATAAGTCTATCAAATATTTGAAGACAGCTATCATGTATCAATAGGCTTTTCCTCTCAAGCTAATCATCCTACATTTCTCATCTGGCCCTCAGAAGATATGTTAGTGTGTCCCTTTGTCATTCTGGCTCACTTCAACAACATGTTCCGCATGACCCATCTACTTCATGTCTTCCTCTTAAAGCATGGTGGTTGTACCTGAGCAAACATCTAGAGAGGCAAGTGGTTTTGGGGGGAGAGGATGCAGGGGGAGGGGTGCAGAGGAAGAGGGAGAGATTCTTAAACAGGATCCACATCCAATGCAGAGGCCAATGTGGGGCTGGATTGAACAACCCTGAGATCATGACCTGAGCTAAAATCAATCAGACACTGAGCCACCCAGAAGTCCCTAGACAGACATCTTTTAAAGGCAGGACTTGAAGTCTGTCTCAATAACCTCTGTACTTCCTGTTCTCCCCTCCCCCCACCCCATTATAATAACTTAAGTCCATGAACTGAGATACAACTAGATGTGGCCATTTACTCCTCCCGTGTAAATCAATTTGGGACAGTACACCAAAGTGGTTAAATGGAGCTATGTAAGTGTGCTTTTACATCCTATTTCTTCTGTGTATTAGCTGGGTAACTTTGGGAAAACCATTTGATCTCTGAAATTCTATTTTCTCATCCATAAAATGGATGAAATAATAGTACTTATTGCATAAATGTGTATTAATTAAATGAGGTCATACATACAAAGTACTCAGCACAGTGTCTGGTGTATGCTTGGTAATGTCAATCAAAATAAGAGAAACATTACCCTCCTCCTTATGTCATCTGAGCCCTGGGAAGCTCTTACTAATCTCCTCCATTCACCATGGTTTCACTTCCTCTTTCTGGATCCATAATTTAAATGTGTTGCCCACTAACTCTGGCTTTTCTCATTGTGTGGCTTGGCCAAGACCCACCTCCTCCTTAGAGCCTCAGTCTCCTGAATCCCTATAGGAATTTAAAAAAAAAAAAAAAAGCTCACTAAGACTGAAAGTGATTTTTAACTAAGGTTTCTGTGGAAATGGCTCCCAGTGGTTATTAATTTTAAAAAGCTATCTCCCAAATGATTAATTTCCTCTTATCTTGTCAATATGAAATCACCCTTTAAAATCTACTTATTGAACCTGTTTATCAGTCTACCTCTCCTTTTCATAGAAAGATCCTCACAAAGTCAGGGCGCCTGGGTGGCTCAGTTGGTTAGGCAACTGCCTTCGGCTCAGGTCATGATCCTGGAGACCCGGGATCGAGTCCCACATCTGGCTCCCTGCTCGGTGGGAAGCCTGCTTCTCCCTCTCTCACTCCCCCTGCTTGTGTTCCCTCTCTGGCTGTGTTTCTCTCTGTCAAATAAATAAAATCTTTAAAAAAAAAGAAAGAAAGAAAGAAAGAAAGATCCTCACAAAGTTATCGGAAGGACAATAGAAGAAGAGGCAGGAGGGGACAGTCCCTTAGGAAACACGAAACATGACAGGTAAGGAAAGCTACACAAGAGTATTTTCAGCCTGTATCACTTCAGGTAACAAGTTCTCTAAATCTGAATTCCACCATATGAAATACTGCACCGTATCAATTGCAGAAAACTTCCTTCAGACTTAATCACATGTTCTCTTGTTATCAGGTCCCAGGGTCTACGTGGAAATCCTATAATCCATGGGATTATCCTCACTGGGCTTTGGTTATTTCCACATACAGGGTTTGCTCTTCCAAACAGAGCTCTCACAATCATATTCTCTCCCAGGTCGTGTATCTTCTGCAATGCCTGACACAGTACTGAGGGGCTCCTCCCTGTTCAGCAGGGCTTTGAATAGTCCCTATAATTAATCAACCAATAACTGAATGTCCTCTCTGGGATAAGGCTTAGTTAGGTGTTGAGGGGAGGGTATGAAAGTCCCTAACCTCCCAAATGCATCCAGCTTCATTAGGGAAAGAAACAAGGCAAATAAAATATAAAAAAAAATAAATATTATACATATCGTGGGCAGTTTCCTTTCCAACCTGAGTTATTCCTATCTCTGGGTTTTTCCTTCAAGTCCTAAACATAAGTCAAATTCTAATTAAAGTGAAGATCTTTATATCCCTTTCTACCAAAAATGCTTTCTTTCATTCACTCTCTTGTGAGCTGTCACAGGCTCATGTGTTCTCTTGCTCTCTCCCTATTCCCCCTCTTTCCCCCTCTCTCTCTCTCTCTCTCTCTCTCTCTCTCTCTCTCTCTCTCATACACACACACAGAGGCATGTGCCCTTACCTTAGATCCTCCTCTGTCTCTTAACTTTAACTTACCCAAATAACAAGTAGCTCTGATATATCATAAAAGAAGTCTATGGGGTGTACTCTACCAAATTGTTCTCATTGTCTTACCACTCCTATTGAAACACGCATCCCCCTTAGTGCATAAAATTCAGTGAGCTAGTAAGAAGACAATAAATGGCAGGATTTAAAATTTTACTTCTAGGGGACACCCGACTGGCTCAGTCAGTGGAGCATGGGACTCTCGATCTCTGGTTGTGAGTTCAAGCCCCACGTTGGACTTGGAGCATACTTGAAAAAAATCTTTTTCAGTGGGGCACCTGGATGGCATGGACTCTAGGTTTAAGTTCAGTCCCTCTTTTGGAATGTGCCTTATTTGGGGATTATTGGCCAGGGCTATGTTTAGTCTTCTCTATGGGTTGCATCATTAGGCACAATGTAAGATTGTGCTGATGTAGGCATTTATCCATAAAACTTTGGGCCCACTGCATGCTAAATAAATGGTTTTTAAATATAAATGACATGAGCTCTTACATCTGAACAAAATAAGCCTTTAGCAAACACAAGTAACGACACACATAAGCATAAGATTGAAGGATGAGGAGTCTCAAAAGTTGTATGTTACCCAGTAAGGTTAGGGAGGCATTTGGACTATTCCTTCTAGTCACCCATGGATGATTTCTTGAGAAAGGTAGGCCTCTCAGGAACTGCAAACTTACAGACTTAAGAGCCCTGGGAACATTCCAGGCATATGGTGCAGCTTGGGAAAAAGGTTCAGGGGTGAAAGTAACATATTTGGGTTTGAAAAAAAAAAGCAGCAGCATTTTGCCAAACATGTTTTTCCCCTCAGTGTTCAAAGTAAAAAAAGGAAATGCAATCCATATGGTTTGGATTCATTTCTGCTCAATTATGAAGAACTTCAAGACATTTTCTAACCTCTTAAGTTTTTAGGCCCTTTTTCTCCCTGAAGAACAGGAAGTCTTAATTTTCCTAGCTTAAGGGAACTTGAAAACTAAATGATTTCTGTTGGACTTAAATATGAGAGTTCATGAGTTTAAATTCAGACAGACTTGGTAGAATCCAAAGTCTAAACTGTTGCCAATGATGTTTTCTCTACTCAGAACCCTCAGTGTGGTAACTTTCAGAGCAATTCTGATTTGGTTTTTGTCTTTAAATGGAGGAGAATATCCTTCAAAATAAGAAAATACGGGGGTGGGGGAGGTGCGCCTGGGTGGCTCAGTGGGTTAAGTGTCTGCCTTCAGCTCAGGTCATGATCCCAGAGTCCTGGGATCCAGTCCCACATCCTGCTTCCTGTTCAGCAAGGATCCTGCTTCTCCCTCTCCCTCTGCCTGCTACTCCCCCTGCTGTGCTCTCTTTCTCTGTCAAATAAATAAGTAAAATTTTAAAAAGAAGAAGGAGGAGGAGGAAGGGGAGGAGGAGGAGGAGGAGGAGGAGGAGGAGGAGGAGGAGAAGGAGAAGAAGAAGAAGAAGAAGAATATACAGGGAGTTCAGAATTTACAACTGGGTTACTGATGGCTCCAGCCCAGTTGTACATCTGAACAAATTACATCCATATGCTCACATAGCCCTGGTTTTTTTCATTTCTTACATCTGCAAGGGGGAAAAAAGCTCAGAATATGTTAGTAAACAAGCATACAATTTGATTTTGAGCCTTATGTGATCACTTTGATCCAAGAGAACTCTTCTACACAGAAATAGCATATTTACTGACTTTCTTCTGACAAGTCCCAATTTTAAGATTTTTATTTTGTTCACCACTAGAAATTGCCATTAGACATTGAAATACACAGTTCGTTATTTCTGCTATAAATTCTACGAAGGGCACTATTTTAGGAAGGTAATAAAGATGGACAAATCAAAGTGGAGACTCAGGCCAGGGATGGGACCACAAAGACATCATTCAGTTTGTTTTGTTTTTGCCACAATGCTCCACCCCAGATCTTGAGCTTCAGCTGATCTCTAAACAGATACTTGGCCTCCTAATTTGTTCCTATATCTCCTCAGTTTCCATTCCGTTATGACCCTTTCCAGTATGGAATCTGCAGTCATATTCAAATAAAGAACTTTAATTTCAAGTTTCAAGACCCTTGAACTGGTATAATTCACTCGTCCCAAAACAGACCATTTTTCCCCTTTCTCACTAGAGTAGCTGGGTCCACTGTTTTTCTGTCTGATATCATTCCAGTTGTCTAGAAATAGGCAGCAGGATTGCTTAGATGTAGGTCTCTTTGCACCTAGACAGTCTCTATCATAATTAAGCCAACTGCCACAGTTCACCATGAGTGTTATCTGCTTACATTGGCCAACGAGACTGTGTTCTTAGAACTGTCATAGCTCTGCCTTTTCAGTGAGGTTGGGCTTGTGGGGGGTGGGTGGGGACAGCATGCAGTAGAGTCTGGTTGTGGTCAAACAGACAATGACCAGTAGTAAAAGAAACCTAGGGACACCTGGGTGGCTCAGTCAGTTAAGCGTCTGACTCTTGATTTCAGCTCAGGTCATGATCTTAGAGTCATGAGATTGAGCCCCACATCAGGCTACATGGGTATGGAGCCTGCTTAAGATTCTCTCCCTCTCCTCTGTCCCTCCCTCCTGCCCTAGTTATCTCTATAAATAAATAAAAAGAAAGGTGACTAGATGGGTGGCTTGGCAGTGAACCAAGGTGAGTTGTAACAACATCTCAAATGAGTAAAAGTACATAAAGCACTGTTAAAACATGGTTTAATTCATTTAATTCTAGGGAAAACCCTGAGAGGTAGTTCCTGATTTTATCTCCTGTTTAACAGTGAGGAAATGGAAGCTCGGAGTGGGGGAGTTGCCTGCTCAGTTGGCATTGTTGGTAAGGTATAGAAGTGGGGATCAAGTGCAGTGTTCTTTGTTCTGTTCTATAAGACGCCTGCAGTCATGATTGGTTCCAGATGTTTTGAAGGGTGATAAAGTTAAAAAAAAAAAAAAAACTTTAGTCCTTTTTCCACTCCTTTCCTTCAGGACATGTTCTCTTTTGCTAGATGTAAGGTTTTCCTTCCCTTAGTGAAATTGTCCACATTTTAAAGACTTTTTCATGCTTTTGGAGCAAATGCTTCCCAAGTCTTGTGCATTTGTCTATCCCATATTCAGTTCTGGGTAGAATTTCGCTTGAAAATGTCTTATTGCCCATGAGGAAGATAAATGAAGGGTAGCAACCACAAGTCCTGAAAAGCACTACTGAATGTACTCCTATATCTCAATGAGAAGTAATTATAGAAAAAGAAAGGCACAAGGGGATATTTGGAACCTCATATCTTTTTTTTTTCAGTTCCCAGAACTACAGAACACCATCCTCATGCTTGGCCTCAGTGGAGCTCTTAAGAGGAAGGAAGGGGGCAAAAAACTTTGGATAGGATTTTTAAGGCTGGTCTAGTTCAATCCATTCTTATAAAATAGGTGAGGGAATGTGGTGTAATGGTTAAACCACAGGCTGTCTCCAAAAGATCCAAGTTTAAGTCCAGTCTCTAGCACTTCGGAGCTGCATGACCTTGAACAAGTTATTTAACTTCTGGGTTTCTTCACCTATAAAATATGGATCATAAAGGTAACTATCTCATAGGATGTTTTGAGTATTAAATAAGATATTATGTGTATATGTGTATGTATATTTACATATATGATGAAATAAAGCTGTCCTAGTCAAGCTTAAATAGAGATAGGGGTCAAGGATCACCCAGGATCAGCACCTGACATAAGTGATTGGTGCAGAGGAGAAGACCTAGTGGAAATGATGAATTTAGGAAACATTTGAAGGTATAAAGCAAAGAAAAGGAGTTTCATTTTGTTTTTTTCTGCTACAGCACTGCTGAGGGTATTATTCCAAACTGCTGTTTATTTATAGAATCCAGAATTACGAAGAAACTTGACAGGACATTTAAATTCACCCTTTCTCAAGAAAGGACCACGCCCGGGGCACCTGGGTGGCTGTGTTAAGCGCCTGCCTTTGGCTCAGGTCATGATCCTAGATCCTGCATCCTGGATCCTGGGATCAAGCCTCTTTGGAGGGGAACCTGCTTCTCCCTCTTTCACTCCCCCTGCTTGTGTTCCCTCTTTCACTGTGTCTCTCTTTGTCAAATAAACAAACAAATAAAATCTTTAAAAAAAAAAAAAAGAAAGAAAGAAAGAAAGGACCACACCCAATCTAACCTAGAAGCCTGAGGATAGTTGAACAACTGGTTATTTTGTTGCAACTCTGAGGTCATCAAGAGCCCTTTAAGTTAGGAAATAAAACAATTATTCACTTAAACACATTCCTGAATACCTACTATGTGTGTGGTGCTGAGGGAACAAGGTGTGGGGGAAGAGAGGGTCAGTCAGTTCCAACACTCGAGAAACTGACATATGGGTAGCAGGGATAGATGTATGGATATTCATGACACACCAAGGAAGTACCATAACACAGGTATATGCAAAAGAGAGTACAAGTAATAATGGATGATGAGTTAGGGACGGATTCACTGAGATGGTGAGATTTGAGTTAAGTCTTACAGGACGGAGAGAAATTCAACTGGCGGTCAGAAGCAGGTAGGCAGGAAGGGGCTGTGATGGATAGAACAAAGCCAAAAACTTGTGGATCTGCAAGTATTTCAGGAGGGTTCGAGCTTAGAGTGCAAGATGGGGGTAAGGAACGGTAGAGGGGTGAAGCCTAAGAGCTAGGCAGGAGGCAAATCATGAAGAGTTGTTTTTTTTTTTCTTTTTAAGCATGCCCAAAGGTCAGACATGATCCTGAAGACACCAAAGGGTTTTAAATGCAGGGGATACATAATCAAATTTGTGTTTTAGCTCAATCACTGGTTGCGGCGTGGAGAATGGATTGTAAACAGCCAAAGACGGAGCCAGGGAAACCGGAAACCAGTAAAGATGTTGCAATGATGTGGGTGTGAGATGATGTCGATCAGGATTGAGGTACCAGCGGTGGACCCGCACAGCAACCTAAAGCACTGCCCAGGTGCAAAGGCTTCTTATCTTCTCACAAGGACAGAAAGAGGGTAGAGAAGTCACCTCAGGAAGCACACCAGTAAATTCTCAAAGCCCTCACTGTAGATGGGGATGCAAATCACATGTTTTGTCTAAGTTCCCTTGAGTAACCAGAATGAGCAGGTGGCCAGAGCATCGACCATTTCGGACTATCCAACACGACTAATAAATAATAAAGAAATAATTAATATTATTATTAATTATTATATTAATGGTGTAATTCATTATTAATAATTAATCATGTTGGATAAGGTTAAGGCAAACCAAAGCCCCAGTATTTCCAGAGTACCTCCTGGGTGTCCAGCCCTACATCAGTGCTGGAGGAAGTTAAGGAGCTGAGGAGGGTGTGGGTGGAGGGTACAGGACCATAAGACAGACTCCTCGCCCTCAAGAAGCTCACACTCTAGCTGAGAAAGCATACCTGAGATACAACCAGGTACCCCTATGACAAGGGAGTGAAAAACTCAACGAAGCCAACTGGAAGTGTCCCAGTAGGCTCAGGGAAGACTGAGCTCAGCAAGGGCTGACAAATCCAAGGAAGGCTTCCTGGGGAGGGAAGGGAGGTTGGGGAGAATTCGTTCTTTCCAGTACTTCTCTCTGTGCCAGGGTTGAGTGGTTCTCTGGCTGTGAACAGCACACTGGCCTTGCACTCTCTCTAAAGAGCTGAGTTCAAGACAGCTGTGCCACTTACTACTGATGTAAATATTAATCACACGCTTTCTGAATCTCAATTTCCTTATACGTATATGAAAGGCAAAAAATTGTCTATCCCATTCAGTCCACAGGATTGTGATAAAAGTTATATGAGATAATACACATGAAGGCAGTTTGCAGAATGTAAACACTATGCAAGTACACATCCTCTTGTGCTTCATGGTAACAGTAAATCCTCCATTCTGTCATTTACTAGCTGTGCAACCTTCGGGTAGCCACAGCTTACCCCTGACATTCTCTCCAGGGCTGTAAAGATGAAAAAGCTTACCAAAACCCATCCATCCACTCACCTATAAATGTTTATTGATCTTCTACTCTCTGTCGGGCACTGAGCTAAAAGCTCTGTATGAAGAGATTGCCCCATTTTCAAGGAACTACCAATCTAGTTGGAAATACAGGCTAGGAAACATATAAACATTATAAAATAAGACTCATTTTTATGGGAGTATATATGCACGGAATGTAGAAAAGCTTGGAAAAGTAATCCCTAACAATAACTGAAAGGAGACAGATAAAGAGTCACAATGTGTAAGTTCTAAACAAGCCTTCACAGAAGAAAAAGGATTTGCCCAGAGGCCAAGAGGTGGGGAAAGAAAGCTTACTCAGCTACAGAATATAGGATAAGAAGAGCCTGGGCCAAAGATGAAATTCCAAAATTCAAGAGATAGGCAGAAATAAAAAAGACTCTAAAGTAGATTGAGAAAAAGGTAAAACACAAAGAAGAGCAGTATCATGACAACCTAAAAAGGGGGAGTGATCCAGAGTCAAAGAAGATGGAATTGTTACATTGTACCCCTGAAGCCAGAATAACACTATGTATCAATTATACCTGAATGAATGAATGAATGAATGAATGAATGAGTAATTTTTTAAAAAGTCAAATAAAATGAGACTTGAAAAATATCCCCTGAACTTTTTGGCAAGGGGGTCATTTGTGACCTTGAGAAGATCTGTAGTGAAATGGTTATGCTGGGTTCCATACTGAAGAGGGTTAGAAAGTGAGTGGAAACTGAGGAAGTGGGGGGGGTGCAGGGACGTAGGATTCAGAGAAGTGTTGGCTTATTGTTGGGGTTTTTGGAGGTCACAAACACGCATAATATCTTGAAGGCAAGTATCAAAGGGAGAGAGCCATTGAGAATATAGGGGAAATAAAAAACACTTGATAGATCAAGTTTCACAGGAGGCAAGGGTATAAATAAGAATGCAGGAAGAAAGGGGGCTCCTGGGTGGCTCAGTCGGTTAAGTGTTTGCCTTTGGCTCAGGTCATGATCCCCGGGTCCTGGGATGGAGCCCCACATAGGGTTCTGGGATGGAGCCCCACATTGGACTCCTTGCTCAGTGAGGAGTCTGCTTCTTCTCTCCCTGCCCCACCCCTGCCCCTGCCCCCATGCATGGTCGGTCTCTCTCTCTCTCTCTCTCTCTCTCTCTCTCTCTCTCGTCAAATGAATAAAAGAAGAAAGCAGGCAGAAGGATTTATTTCTGATAGAAGAGATACCTCTTTGCCTGACATCAACTGGAGGCAGATGAAGCTGAGGGCAGAATAACTGTTCTTGTCCCCCCCCCATATGCACATGCTGCTCTCTCTGTTCCAGATGCTCTTTTCCCCTTAGCATGAGGCCAAATCCTTACTCATCTCTCAGACTTCTGCTCAACTGTCACTTTGGCAAGGAAGCTGTCTACTCCCCAGATACAAGACTTGGTCCCCTTGTTGTATGCTTGCATAGCACTCTTTCCTTCTCCCTCCTGGCACTTTTGACAGTTTGAAAAATACATTCATTAATGTGATGATTTGAGTATCTGCTTCACGCACCGGACTGGGGTTTCCATGAGGAAAGAAGTCAAGTCTTTTTTTTTTTTCCCACATTATTATCTCCAGTATGTAGTGCATAGTGCTGAGCATAGAGTAGGCATTTAATGAATACATATTAAATCATCTTAAATGTACACAATTAATTGCACCAGATTCTGACAAAATAAGAAACCCCAATTTTGTTTCTTATGAGGGAATGTCAGTCTAGCCGAGAAGGTGACCAGTGCCATTTCCAAATGATTCCAAGAGCGTGATAGCATTTGGTTCTACTTCCTCCATAAAATGGAACACTCAGCCTGCCCAGAATAAATCGAGAAGGTAACCAGTGCCATCTCCAAATGATTCCAAGAGCGTGATAGCATTTGGTTCTACTTCCTCCATAAAATGGAACACTCAGCCTGCCCAGAATAAATCGCAACTTCCTCTTACCTTTCACTGCACTTTTCTAGTACTGATATTCTAGTATGATCTTCGGTTTGCAATTTATTAGCTTAATTCCCCACTGATCATTTTCCCTAAAACATGGAGCCATTTAGCTCAGTCATTTCACAACTACGTTTTCTCTGTTTTTTTTTTAATTAAATGCACTTTGAAGACACATTTGATAAAAATTTTGTTTTTTTAAGATTTTAGGATTTATTTATTTAAGAGAGGGAGCAGGGGAAAGAGCAAAGGGGGAACGAGGGGGGAAAGAATCTCAAGCAGACTCTGCATCCATTGCAGGGCTCGATCTCATGACCCTGAGATCAAGACCGGAGCGGAAACCAAGAGTAGGAAGCTCAACCAACTGAGCTACCCAGGCACCCCTGATATAAATTTTTTAAATTAGTCAAAGAATGGATTTTTCTGGCCTTTGCTTTTGCTGGTCCAATGGCATATTTGATTTTTGATGGATATTTAGGCAACTCAGCAGTTCACTTTGCTTCAGCAGTGGGCTGGCTTAAGATTATGCTGGTGTCATGACAGATTTAATGATTTCTTTTCTCTTTTCTTTAAAATAAAGATGCCACTAGACCCCAATGCACAAAAGCAGCTCAGCTTTCCTGTGTGGGGTTTCTTTTGCCAATTCAAATGAGTTATGATTTCCCATAGTGGCACAAATTCTAGCATACTCTTGGCAATTAGGAAAAGCAGCAAAGAAGCATCTAGGAATCCTGAAAGATCTCCCCAAAGCCCTAGGATCCAAAAAGGCATTTATTGTGCTTCTGGGAAATATTTTAGGGTATTTGGGAAACACTGGGCTAGAAATGGGGAATTTTCAATGTCTGGCTGGGAAGCGTAAGTATAACATGGTACTCAGCAACTCCTATCTTTGGCAAAATCATGATAGAACTTCATTGTTGCCAACAATTTCCTTAGAGTCATGGAGTCAACTTTTGTGGGTATCACAATGCTATTTAGTCGCATATGGTCTGGTCTGGTGCATAAAACGCCATCAGTGTACTTTCACCCAAATTGTCAAAAAATTGTATAGAACATGATAATTGATTATAGGTAATAACTTAGAGCTGATAAAGCGAGGAACATCTAACTTCATCTAAACTATGTAAAAAAATGTTCCCCTTCTTAAATTCCATTTTTCAAACTTGATAAAAAAAGAGAATGGGCTTTGAAGTCACATGGGATCACATTCTAGTTCCACCACTTAGAGCCACCTTCAGGTCTCCTTAATCCTTAGTTTCTTTATCAGCCAAATGGGAACCATGCCACCTTCCTCCTGGGATTTTTGTAAGGATTAAGTAAAATAACATGTGAAAAGTCCCTGGAACACAATGTCTGGCTCATAAGACACACTCTTGAAATATTACTGTTCTTTCCATTTTTTTAAATAGCAGGGATGTCACTTAAAGCTTTATTTTCCATTTACTTTATACCAAAATGAATTTTATTTTGGGAGCAACTGATTTAGTTCTTTTGCTAGGAAATGAACTATCTCTTGGAAAATGGGTTCACGTTTCATAGGGCAGAATCTAATGCATATGACTTTGCATTCTTGAAAATCATCAAATGAGGACTTCTATTTCTTAGAAGAGCAAACAGAATATAGACAAGACCCAGATTTGGGATGCATATAAACACAAACTACTTCTGTTTCTTTGTCAGCACATTATCAGGAAATGGCACAGAAAAGTACTTGAGGAGCAGTCTAGCAACATGGCCTGGAGAGTTATATAGTAAGAAGGATCTCCTTGTATTTAAGAAACAAAATGAACAAAGGTGAGAGAGAGAGAGAGAGAGAGAGAGAGAGAGAGAGAGAGACCAACCAAGAAATAGACTCTTAACTCTAGAGAACAGACAGATGGTTACAGGAGGGGAGATGTATGGGGGGGATTGGTGAAACAGGTGATGGGGTTAATCCCATAGAGGGCGGGGATGAAGGAGGGCACTTGTCCTGATGAGCACTGGGTGAGGTATGGAAGGGTTTCATATATCTGAAACAAACATAACACTGTACATTAACTAATTGGAATTAATTTTTTTTTAAATTTGAGATGATTTATATTTAAGAATCAATTATCAAGTTTGAAGGGGAAAAAAAAGGATCTCCAGGAAAGAAGAGAAGTCTGAACAAAAAACTAGGTTTGGGAGTAATTGGCTAATGCTTTACAAAATGGAGATTTAATATTTTTCTTACAATTCTCTAAGCATTATTCTTTACATTGAATAGTAAAATCACCTGAAGGTATTTGGGTGTTAGTTTTTAATGTAATTTAATAATTTACATTTCAAATTTGAAAATAAATACAATCACAATGTGAAATTTTCTACATGGACTTTTCTTGTTGCTCACCTTGATTTAGTTTTACAAACATGTATTTTTTTTTAATTTGAGGAGTGTGCCATGGCTGACAATAAAAGAATATTAATCCATTTAGACTTATTATGCCTTATGTTTTCATTTACATTTTTCTTTTTTTAATAATTAGGAAGAAAGAGGAGATGAGATATTTATTGGAAAAAGTTATGCTAGGAACACTTTACCAGTTCCCTTTTTGCAAGGTGATATCAGTCTACTGGGGACCTTTTTCAGAATCCTTTACTTATGCTGCCAGTGGGGAGATAGAAGGACACACTTGACTGGGAAATTTACGAAGAATAACTGGGCATGATTGGCTTGATTTTGCCTATTTTTCCTCTGGGGGGTAAGCCTTCCTTTGGATAGCATAAGTCCTCTACACCGCACATGGAACTTGAACTCACAACCCCAAGATCAAGAGTCGCATGCTCCAACAACTGAGCCAGCCAGGCACCCCATCCAGGTCTTTCTAAGACTGAAAAATTTATTTGCCTAAATCTGGAGATCAGCGAGCAGATCCACTTGGATACCAACCGTAAAGACAAATGCTTATGTCGGACCTTCCCTATAATAAAGGTGATGTCTGGGTGCCCATATTATAGTCTTTGTTTTGTTTTGCAAACAATATCACCTGGCATAGAAAAGAGTTGGTATTTATTGGGTGCCTTTTCTCCCTTTCCCTTGGAGAGTACATCATGTAAGAAAGGGTTTTTTCTAAATATTAATAAATAATGCTAACCAAAAGTCCTATAGATCTGAAGTAGCATGTTACATTTTTAATACCTGCTCTTTTAACATGTGTTGCAACATCATATCTACTAATTATCTCCACATTTATTGGCAGGAAATTGGGATTTGAAAGTTGAAAGTTCCTCACAATGACTAATGTTAACCCTTTACTTAGTGAATTATGGGAAGAAAGCCAAATCACTGCAACAGCTGAGGAAGGGTTAGTATACAAGAAAAATTAATGTTCACAATTTGGAAAAAGTCTGGAATAGTATATGATAGCTGGCATCCAAAAACAATTCTCCATTTCATGATTAAAGAAAGATTTTTGAACCATAACCAAACACAAATGCAGTGTTAAATAGAATTCAGATGGTCATCTTTGAACCTTAAAGGGAGTAAAAAGGCAGTGTTTTCCTTTTTTTAATTACTGGGAAAATAAAGACAATCAATGAGATGGAAATGCTTAAAAATGTTTTGTGTGTTCTTTAGCATTGGGCATTGAACTAGTTAACAGCCGTTGTTCAGTATTTTATGAAGGCCAAAAGCCAAGTTCCTAGATCATCATATTCTGGTATCGCCACCAGAAGTATACTTGACTTTGTTTCTTGGACTTCAGAGAGGTGACTAGAAAGTGCCATGCCTGTTTTGAATAAACATGGAAGAACAAAAATGATCAGATTAAATTTGTCTCCTTAAAGTAGCCTCTTTTGTATTTGTTTCAGTCTTGTTGCCATTCAACAAAGGCTACTCGGACTCCTCTTTGCACTTGATGAACAACCACAGCCAAGTGCACAAATCTTAAGTACACAAATCAATTAGTTTTATCTATGTGTACATCCATGTAACCAGAACCTAGATCAAGCTGTAGACCATTTCAAAAAGCTCAGGAAGCTCCTCTGTGCTCATGACCAGTCATTACTCTGCAGAAAGGAACCATTTTCTTTAGCAGTATAAACACGGACAAGTTTTGACAGCTTTTGAACTTTATATAAATGGAGGCATACATTATGTATTCTTGGGTATTCTGACTTCTTTTGCTCAGCACTTTGTTTTGTTTTGCTATTGTAACAACTGGTTTATTTTATTCCTGCCTCACTTGGTGTTTTATCTTTATTTTACAAATCAATTCTCCTTTCCTGGCCACTTTCCTTATCTTTTGATGATTTCAGCAGTTCATTCATAACCCTCCCCCCTGCCTTGTTGATTTGGAAATTACTGTATTCCCCACCGCTACTCGCTACTCTTAGCTAGCTTCCTTTTTCTGTCACTTTCTCTATTGTGATGGGAAAATGAGTTTCCAAGTATTTTTCCTTCAGTAAGTTTCTCTTGGCTTATTGTTTACCTCTCCATCTCAGTGAGACTCAGAATGCTTTTACATTTTACCTCTAAGTACTCAACTGCTAGATTTTGCCTAAGATAGTTTAATATTTTGAATTTCAGACTGTTGTAGGTTTTTCCCTTCAAGTATTTCTCTCCCATTGTAAGAGTCTTTACCCTAGCACTCTGCTTCCCCCACCCACAATGCACACATGCTTAGCATTGTTCTTAAAGCAACCCACATTCTTGTGTTTATTATTATATAATATTGCATTGTATGAATAGCTCACAGTTTTTGTATGCATTCTATTCCTGAAGGATGTTTGGATTGTTTCTAATATGGAGCTATTATGAACAACACCACCATGCATATTATTGTACACATTTTCTTATGGACATAGCATTCCTTATATCCAAAAGTGGTGTTGTCAAGTGATATAAAAGTATTCAGCCTATAAAAAAATATTACCAACCCAGAAGCAGTAAAGCAGAATCTTGAGCAGATATTTGTATACCTATGTTCATAGCAACGTCATTTACAAGAGCTGACAGGTGGAAACAACTCCAGTATTCATCGACAGATGAATGGATAAACAAAATATCATATATACACGTAATGGCACATTAGTCAGCCTTAAATAGAAATTCTGACATGAAACAACATGCATGAACCTTAAGAATAATATGCTAAATGAAATAAGCCAATCACCACCAGACAAATACTATATTATTCCACTTCTATGAAGTACCTACAGTACTCAACTTCATAGAGACAGAACATAGAATGTTAGTTGCCAGGGGCTGGCAGGACGGAGTTACAGAAAGCTGTTGTTTAAGGAACAGCATTTCAGTTTTGCCGGATAGAAAGAGTTCTAAGGATGGATGGTGGAGACAGGTGAGACAAGTGCACAGCATGAAAGTGCTTAATATCACTGAAACAGACATCTAAAAATGATTGAGATAGTAAATTTTATGTTGTGTGTCTGTTCCCATGGTTAAAATTTTTTTGAAGTTTTTATTTATTTGAGAGAGAGAGAGAGAGAACACGAGCAAGGGGAGCAAGAGGAAGGGCAGAGGGAGAAGCAGACTCCCCGATGAGCAGGGAGCCTGATGTGGGGCTTGATCCCAGGACTCTGGGATCACGACCTGAGCCAAAGGCAGACACCTAACCGACTGAGCCACCCAGGGGCCCCTAATATTTTTCTAAATACTCTCAAATGCTTTTCAGACGTACTTATAGTGGTTTATACTTCCATCAGCAAAACAGGAGAGTTCTAATTGTTCCATGTTCTCACCAAGACTCGGTATCATTCAAGCATTTAATTTTAACTATGATAGCAAGTGTGTAGTAATATTTCATTATGGTTTTATTTTGCATTTCCTACTGAATAATGATAGTGAGCATCTCTGAATAGTGTTTATCGGTTATCCAGATACCTCCTTTTGTCAAATGACTGTTTGGCTCTTTTGTCCAAGACTTTTTGTTGGTTTGTCTTCCTTTTCTTTTTTTTTTTTAAATTTTGACTTCTTGTAGAAGCTCTTTCTATATTACAGATATATACTGTTTGTCAGATTGATATGTTACAAATATCTTCCCCCACACTGTAACTTGGATTTTCGCTCACTTAATGGTATTGTTTGATGAACAGTTCTTATCACATATTCTTTCGAGTTTTCTAAATAGAAAAATTTTCATATAATACAGGGTGAAGGGATTTGATCACCAGAAATAAAAATTTCATCTTTAAAGCTGAAATAATGACGATGATGGTTGACAATACACCACCCAAGTCTAATCACGGCAATAGACGACTGTCTGTGAGGTCAGCCAATAGGTAAGGAAGGACATTATTACAATTAGTGGACTTAAAAAAGCAAACAAACAAGTAGTAGACTTAGAAATTGCCTTAGCAGGAGCTAATCTTTCATGTGTAACTGGTTTATATATCTTGGTTTCCTCCTTGGAGCTGAGAGGGAACTTAAAGGTGCATAACTGCATCAAACAATAATAAATTTAATGAAGAGTATGAGTAAAGTAACAACCTAGCCATGTGCAACCATTTGGAATTTTAAACTACTCAAGGTCATGAAATAACATCTATCTGGGGGTATATAGGTCTGCATGTGCAAAAGGAAAAGGGAGAAGTAGAAACTGTCCCTTAAGGCCATCCAAAATGACAAGTTCTAAAAACAATTTGGATAGTGGCAGACCACTGAACTATGTGTACAGTTTTCCAAATGGATAGCATTCATTTGTATGTATCTATGTATGTATGTCTCATTACATTTTAGTCATAAGTACCATTGGGCAAATATCCACTAGGACTCTTCGACATGGATGAATGAACACTCATGCGAGGAGCGTTACCTCACCTCTTGCCCTCCCCACCCACTCAAAGGATATTGCAATTTTCAAACCTGAAATGGAGTAAAACACTGTCCTGATCCTAAAAGGAATTAAGGATAGCCCTAGCTTTCGAAATGTCATAATTATTGACTGTTAAAAGCTTCCAAGAGCCACCATGGAAGTTCATAGACTGATCCAAGTTTAGATTTGAGTTAATATGCAGAACTATCTTCCATGTTTCTCCTTCTTCTTCTTCTTCATCTTCTTCTTCTTCTTCTTCTTCTTCTTCTTCTTCTTCTTCTTCTTCTTCTTCTTATCTTCTTATTCTTATTCTTCTTATTCTTATTCTTCTTTCTTTTTCTTTTTGGCTTTCATTAATTTAGTAAGGGAATTCATAAAACGAAATTTGTTGTGTATTGTATAGAGAAATGGGCCTATTTGGGCCAAACGCAAAAACAATTCTCCATGAAAAGACAAGGAGCCCTTGTGAGCAGGACCTAGCCTATACATGCATTCTTACTACGTGCAAATACAAACATTTTTTGAGCACTTGTTTTCCAGATACTGGGATAATAAGTTCTTCATATTAATTATCTCAAACTACCCTTACAACATTATGAGTCAGACACTATGATCATCTCCAATTTATAGTTTAAAGAACTAAAATATATGGAGGATAAGTAACTTATCTGAGGAAGTAACATGGGTAGCCTATCGTAGAACCAGAACTTGAACCTGATCTGTCTGACCTCAGAGCTACAACACTCCGTTGCTTCCACCACCAGAATCTACCAAAGAGGAATACTCTAAGGACCTTGAATATCAATTAGTTCATTCAGTCAAATGTGCTAGTCCCATGTATATTAGTCAGAGTTCTTCGGTATAGACAACTGAATCCACTCCAGCTCGTTTAAAGGAGAAAGAAATTTAGTAAAATAGTTTTGGTGCCCCCACAGAAACTCTGGGAGCTCCAGGAACCAAGCTTGGATGCCAAATAGCAAGGAGCAATGATTTAGCAAAGAGAAAAAGCCCAGCCATGCCTGAAGGTGGTTATAGCGAAGGACGATTGCTGCGATCTCCGGTTTTACTTGAGCCTGAGCCACAAACTCTGCCACTGCTGTTTCAGAAAGCATTAGATGCTTCGAATCTTTCTTGACACAACATCTGTCTCCCTAAATGTAGTTTCTGTACAACCAAGTCATATGCCAACCTTCTAGCTGCAAGGCGATCTGAAAAATGAAATTTTAGCTTCTTGGGCAACAGGTAGAGAAAGACAAGCTAGCCGGGAGATAATATGCATGTTGAGTGCCTTAACCTAGGGTATCACTGATACATGTAATGGAGAGTTTCACTTTGGCTTTCTTCTGGCAGTAACCTTTTTGTATGTGATCGGTTAATGACTACATTAGGTATTTTGGGTCAAAAAGATTGAATGATAATTTTAAACAGAAATGCTGATCTTCTTCAATAAATAAATCCAAGTAGAGGACTTAAACTGTTTAAACACAGAGCAAGAACTAAGAGTTATATTCTGAATCCCTATCTCTTTACCTCCAGATCTATATCTACATCTAGGTATATAGCACTCCTACCCAGAAGCCAGGCAGAAAAAAAAAAAAAAAAACAAGAAAACCAGAAGCTATCCTCAATTTATTGCTCCTTTCTGCCTTCATCTCAACTAATCAGTTACCAGGACCTGTGATCTCTGCCTCCTAAATCTTTCTCAAAATATCTTTCCTTTCCATCATTGCTGTTTCTTTTTTGGAGTTCATGTGAAAATTACACCATCTCTCACAGCATGGTTTATTCCTTGTGGCTGCAGTGCTCTTTATTTCACAGTCCAACATGAAGACTCACTCTTAAAAGCCAAATTTAAGATTCATATTCCTTTACACCTTCCCTAAGTTATCAGATCCCGAAACTCTCTGGTCATACTTCTCGTATAACAAAGTAACATTTTTTTTGTTTCCATCTCCCTCAACTAGACCCCAGGTTACTGGTGGGCAAAAATCACCTTCTTATTCCTATTTGTATCTATGGCACCTAGACTTCTGTCACACATGTAATAGATGGGAACTATCTACTGAATCGATTTAAGTCCAGACAGGGGAATTGATCTTACCCATGCACTGATTTTAACTTATCATTCTGCAGTAGGATTGTATTACTAGTTTCACTATTGCCATTATTAGATTCAACCTATTTATTGTATCTTATTTTTAAACGTGGTAAAATGCACATAACCTGAAATTTACCATCTCTACCCCTTGTAAGTATACAATTCGGTAGTTGTTAAGTATATTCGTGTTGCCATGCAACAAACCTCCAGTTTTCATCTTGCAAAACTGAAACTCTATGCTCATTAAAAAACAATTTCCCATTTCTCCCTCTCTGCAGGTCCTAGCCACCACCATTCTATTTTCGTTTCTATGAATGTGACCATTCCAGATACCTCATACAAGTGGAACCATTGAGAATTCATCTTTTTGTGACTCCACCATTTTGTTTTAAGCTCTTAAAATGTGGGGCACCGGTATGGCTCAGTCAGTTAAGTATCGGCCATCAGCTCAGGTCATGATCCCGGGTCCTGAGATGGAGCCCAGCATTGTGTTCCCTGCTCCATGGGGAGTCTGCTTCTGTCGCTGCCGGGGACCAACCTCAGCAGAGATGTGGGTCCCGAACCATGGGATGTCTGGTAGGCGAAATAATGACATGGACACGGAGATCTGATGCAAGCTGACAGACCCGAGGTCAGTCAGGAGAGACCTATGAAGCAGGCTCAGGCTCACGCATTGGCTCTCTAGCTCTGGCTTTGGCCCTCTTGCTCTGCTTCTCTCTCTGCTTCTGTCTCTCTTGCTCTCTGTCTGCTTCTGTGTCTGCTGCTTTCTTTGTTTCTGTTTCAGTCTCTCTTTGCTTCTTTTTCTCTTTGCAGGCTCTCTGCCTTTTTCTCTGCCTATGGCTCTGCCTTTGTCTCTCTTGACTGACAAAGGCTCCAGTCTTTTATTATTCAAAAGTGAGGAAGTTGGGTGGTGCAGTTAGGTTAAAGTTAAACAAAGTGATCCATAGCAGGCAGAGTCAAGCCTTTCTAAGAAACCAGTCTTTACCATTAAAAGGGAAGTTTGTGAATAGACTCTGTTTGAATAGTTGAGCAGGAGGAACAAAAGGCAAGTAAAGATGGTTTTGATGACTGCAACATTAGCATAACTCCAGATTCTTGACGGGGAGGAGGTACTTTCATTCACATTCACAGGTACCTCCACCAGTTTCTGGTGGCTTGGTCCTGGCGGGAGGGGCGGATCATGCACTGTCCCCAACATGCTTCTCTCTCTCCCTCCACCTCTCCTCCCTGTTTGTACATTCTCTTTCTTTCTCTCTCTCTTCCAAATAAATAAATAAAATCTTTTTGGGTGTGAGGCATAAACAATGGATCTTGGAACACTGAAAAAAATGAAATAATACAATAAAAAAATGAAATAAAAAAATTTTTTAAAACTTCCTAAAATATTACATGACCAATTGGCATCAGAGCAGGAAAACTTTGAAGTGTAAGTGTTTTTATTTTAACAATTTCTTCATTCACAGAGGGGTTTATCTTATGAGGACATTTCCAAGCTTATCAGAATTCTCCATTTCCTGTATTTGAGGAGCTAATGTGTATTTCTACTTGTATGTTTTCAGATCCTTTGGAGAAAAGACAAGATTGCAGTTGGCATTGCCTAGGAAAAGAAATTCCAGTTAAGGTCTGTAAGCTTTTCAGTGTGTGTGTACAGTGGGAAAAGACAAACAAGTGTCAGAAAAGACAGTAAGCAAATTAAAGAAATACCAGAAACACAAGGACAACTGATCTAGGGAGAATGGTATCTGTTTCATTCACTCTTGACAAATGATTGGACTAACTAAAAGTTAAACATAGGATTTGCCTAACGTTGTCCTAAGGGAAAGAATTAACAATGGGAAATGTTCAATGTTGAAATTTTCAGAATTTAATGCCGTAAATGACAAGCTGTGTATGATATCAAACCATCGAAATTAAAAATGACAAAGTCAAGCCATCTCCCAATAGTTGTCTATTTTTTTTGTATTGTTCAAGTCTCATCTTGTTCACAATAAAATCCAAAGTCCTTATGATGGCCTGCATGGCTCTATGTGAACTGGCTTCTAACAGTGAATTTCTTCCTTCCCTATCCAACCTTCACCAGCTATAGTGATCTATACACTGTTTCTTAAACACTCTAAGCAGACCTCAGGGCCTGTCCCTCTATCTGGAAAGCTTAACCCCAAGACATTCTCTTGGCTTGCCTTTTTACCTCATTTAGGTCTCTACTCAGGATCCCTTCCTTAAAGAGACTTCCCTTGGTCATCTTTTTTTTTTTCAATAATTTGTTTTATAATCCATACCTTTTCTATGATGTGCTTTCTTTCTTTCTTTTTTTTTAAAGATTTTATTTATTTGACAGAGAGAAACACAGCCAGAGAGCAGCGGGAGTGAGAGAGGGAGAAGCAGGCCTCCTGCCAAGCAGGCAGCCCGATGTGGGGCTCGATCCCAGGACTCCTGGATCATGATCTGAGCCGAAGGCAGAGGCTTAACCACTGAGCAACCCAGGCGCCCCCCTTGGTCATCTTTTATAAAATAGTATCCCACCTCTGTCATTTTCTATCCCCTTACTTGGTTCTATTGTTCTTTTTTTTTTAGGATTTTTTTTATTTATTTGACAGAGAGAAACACAGCGAGAGAGGGAACACAAGCAGGGGGAGTGAGAGAGGGAGAAACGGGCTTCCTGCCGAGCAGGGAGCCTGATGTGGGGCTCTATCCCGGGTCTCCGGGATCATGACCTGAGCTGAAGGCAGTCGCTTAACCAACTGAGCCACCCAGGCGCCGGTTCTATTGTTCTTAATAGAAGCTATCATTATCTGGTATTTTTCAATTATTTCTTGTTGTCACCCCCAACTGGAAAGAAAAATCTGAGTTTCACTGATCTTACCTAATTTGTTTATACTCATATATCTAGATCTAGGGCAGTGCTTGACACGTAGTGGATATCAATAAATATTCACTGAACTGATATATACTTTTTAAAATTACTTTTATTGGAGGGGCACCTGGGCAGCTCAGTCATTAAGCGTCTGCCTTCGGCTCAGGTCATGATCCCAGAGTCACGGGATTGAACCTGGTATCGGGCTCCCTGCTCGGTGGGAAGCCTGCTTCTCCCTCTCTCACTCCCTTTGCTTGTGTTCCCTCTCTTGCTGTGTTTCTCTCTATCAAATAAGTAAATAAGATCTTTAGAAAAAAAAGAAGAAATTCTGGGGTCAAGTCCCAGCAGTCTGTATTTTAAGAAGCTCTCCAGGTGATGCTTAAAGAACCATCAATCTGAGTCTTTTTCCACAAGTGAAATCTCTAAGGAGTGTACTCTAGAAAGGAGTCTTCCTAAAGGTAAAAATGAAAAAGTGTACATGAATAAAACCTAAGTCCTTAAAGGCAAGAATAGAAAGACATATGTTGCTTTTTCTAGGTTTTGTTTTATTCAATATTAGCAGAGCTGCACTTTTTTTTTTTCCTTATTAGATCTGGGTCAGATGTGGATGCCATTTCAGATGCTCCTTCTATCTGCCTCCTTACAAGGAAACTAAGTATCTACTACCAACCCTGAAGTTGAGCATTTCCCTTTGTGAAAACATTTTTATTCTAATTTATTTTGTACTTTTTTCAGAAACATTAAAAACACATCAAGGATCTATCCCTACGTTCAGGATGATGACATGTGATCTCAGGGGTCACTATTTCCAAAACTATAAGTTGCCACTTGGTAACCATTGAGCATTAAGGTCAAGATCTCATTGGACCAAACTGGGAACAGAAAGGACAGGCATCCAGAATGGGGGTGGGTGGGCTATCGACGTTGGTGAGCTATCGACGTTCCATTAAGAAAAAGTGCCAACCATTCTTTTTTTTCTCAATGACACTTTTATTTTTCCATACATAAACACAAATAATTGGCAAGACAATAGTGCCTATTACTAGTTTTATTTATTTCTGGCATTGCTCTTCAGACATTTACTGATGGTGATAGGGAAATTTCGTTGCAACAGAAGATAATCCTTCAGCAAAATCATAGTTTTTAAAAGTTCTGTTCAGTGCCACTCTTTTTTATTCCTGTTGATGAAAAAATTTTTTATTTTTCTGGGTTTCAAATGAATTAGGGGAACAGTGCCAGAAAAGCAAAACAAACATTATTTTCCATAAATATCTGGCTTGTAAAATTGAGTTTGGGATAGCTTATAGAAAAAATATTTTTATGTCTTGGATTTGTCACCTTTGAGGATGCTAAGCCTGGTGTGCTAGACAGCATGAAGAGACCATTCTTGAAATCTCTCTTTGGTTATGACCTTTTTTCCAGCATTATTAGGACATTTAAATCAAACAACATTTGCAAGAACTTTGAAAACTATAAAGCACTAGGTAAGTGATATAAACAGTAGCTGAACTTAATTGGATACTTTTGTGTGCCAGGCACTACGCAAAGCACTTCACATACATTATCACAGTCTCTCAGCAATCCTTCGAGGTCGGTATTATTATCTTCATTTTACTAATGAGGTTAGGTAACCTGCCCAAAGCCATATAATGAATAACAAGTGCAGATGAAATATGAACCAAGATCCATCATATTGAAATCTCATGCCGCTATCCACTACACTCATTGACTTGATGTCACAGTCACCACATGCATAACTATAGCTACATGTATATATATAAATATCAAATGAGGCACATTCTTACTGTAGAAATTAAAATATAAAAGAAATTAAAACGAAGCGTGAAATTCCCCCATGCCATCATCCAACGGCAATCCCACTTTTATTCATAGTTGAAATGAGCAAAATTCTGTGCTTCCTTCAACAGGAATATTTTCCTACTGAAAGGTAAGGAGAAACATTCCAAAAATATCTGTCAATTTTAATAGCTCCTGTATTTTAAAAAGAGAGATCTATTTTAATTATAATAAATGGAATAGTTACTCATTTCTTAAAATTGATTCAGCAAAACCCACTTTAATTTTTAAAGCAAATATTTGCACCATCAAGATTCTACCAATTCAACTTGTTACTCACAAAACAAATGCTTCAGTTAGTTGACCTGTCGGTGTGGGCACAGCCCAATATCTCCATCTTCCCAGGCAGCTATGATTCCTCCTCTGTCAGCTCCACTATGTGATAAATTAGTCAGAAGCCTGGCAATCCATCCTGACTTGCTTCGTCCTCCAGCAGGATAGGTGTGTTTATTTAACAACTTCTTGGTGGTAGCACAGATTTTTTTTTTAGGCTGCTGAAGAAAAAGGATGTTTGATTCTATAATTGTCTTATTTTTTAAGATTTTATTTATTTATTTATTTATTTATTTATTTATTTATTGAGAAATCACAAGTGGGGGGTGGGGAGGGAGAAGCAGACTTCCTGCTGAGCAGGGAACCCAACTTGGGGCTCGATCTCAGGACTCTGGGATCATGACCTGAGCTGTGGGCAGATGCTTAACTGACTGAGCCACCAACTGGCAACCCTCTACAGTTGTCTTTAATAAATGCTGCCTTGATCCTAAGTTGAAGGACTCTCACTGTATCTCCAAGTACCACTCCATACCCACTACACTGATGTTGCCCACTGAGACTCACAATAACATAGCAGAGAATGAATTGGGTGAACCATAGTCTTCTTTCTTCTCCACTCTTTTGGGCAATTCCTGCTCAGTAAGTTCCAAGCTGTGTCAATGAAATTTAGCTACTCTTTGCTGCTTTTCTCTGCCAATTAGAAGAGAAGGGTAGCACACTGCCACCATCAGCACTTGATTGCAGTAAATGAATGCCTCAGCTCACAACTACTGGGACATGTGCCTTCACTCTTTCCATTCAGCTTTAGTGCCCAGCTTCCCAAAAGCTGGTTCCAAGACCCAGTGGGTTCTCACTGAGTCATCCTGTGGCATTGTTACTCCGAGCTTCTCGATGATCCCATTTTGATCCTTCTTTGTCCAGAGACAATAGGACTCTGACTCATTCCTGGGGGAGTTGATATTCCTGAGCACATATTCACCTATCTGTGACATTTGCTGTGGCGACATCGGGACCGCTCTATTCGGCAGGAAGAAAAACAGTGCCAGACTCCTAGGATAAAAACCTATCAGCCTGAGTATTGGTATAGTAATTGGAGATAGCCTGATCTTATAGCACCTCTCACCAAGATTTCAACAGTTAGATACAGAATTGTTAGATTCCAAGGGTATGGATGGAAGTCAGGCAGAGGCACTCCACCAACTAGGCTGTCTACTAATTCATCATCCATTTGGTTTCTCCCCACTCCCACCCTGATACTTTCCAGTAATAGACACTCTCCCTCTTGCATTGCGAAATTGTTTTGTATGCACCTCAGAGGATCTAGATCCAAACATTAATTGAAATTCCCCCTAGGTACACGTATGTAATGTATTACAGTAGAAGGGATGGATTAAGATAGACATCAGAGATGATATTTGGGTAATGACTTTGAATCTGTATAAAATGTTAACTGTATTTCCACTAGGTAAAACTGAAGGGGACAGAGGCGGCTTCAACATAATCAGGCATACACAGGCACACCGAAGGTGAGAAGAACGAAAGAAGAAAAAAGCAAAACAAAACCTTCAAAACCAAACAAGGCTTTCTTGAGCACTTCCGTAAGCTGATCAGGTAGGCTTCATGGAAATTACATAAAGGCACACCAGTCAAGGAGTTCCAGGCAGCTTGCCATTCGAGGTTAAGGGAAAGGTGTCATATGTATTCAAGTGCTGGCTCATCTAGGAACACCTGCCACACTTCTGCTTCTATATGATGTACACTGCTAAACAAGGCAAGACACTGGAAAGTTCCAATGTCAGTGGTCAGGATGTTACCCTTGAGAAGGTGAACTATCTCTATTGCTATGTCTTGACATAATGGGGTCACAAAAGGAAAAGGTGGGAAAATCTCTTGTTTCGAAAAGACACTCTACTTACATCCAGGACAGGTCTAGGAAGGTGCCTCACTGATACCTTAAGTGAAAAGACGTGTTGGTACATAGGAACTGTATTGTTCGATGTCACCCATGCTTGGCTGTCTGCCAGTATCAGCAAAAGGATATATAGTGTGGTCAGGAAAGTTGGGGAAAGACAGAGGGCTAAGAGAAGGAAAAAATCAGCAGTTATAGAAGAATGACCATTTGTTCCCCTACTGATGTAGAGAGGAGAGAAAACTCCCGAGTGGCCATATTCTATGAGGCGTGTGGCTTTGGGCAAAGTGGTAAGTCCTCTGAGCCTCGGTTTCTCATGGAAAAAAAGGGAGCGTCCCTCACTCTATCCAAACAGTACTGTGATCTGAATCATTTGTGGTCCTCTGTGAAAACATTGCCCCTGGAAACGTAAGGTACTTTTGTTCTTTCTGGAATCCATGAAGTCGTACTTCCAACTGTTTCTGTAACTACAAAGGAAGGAAATGGATCAATCTCATGTAGACCTTCCCTCCTCCCCACACCAGCCACAGCAAACACAGTAATACATACTGAACTATGCCTATGGTGGAAGCGGTTACTAGATACACAAACCACAACACTTGCAGAGACATACGGTGCCCAGGTTTGGTTCTAGCACCTTCTGTTCACATGCTATCTTTTACTTTTTGTGCTGTCTTCCTATCATGATTGAGAGCAGTCAAAAGGTGACTGGGAGGGATGCCTGGGTGACTCAGTTGGTTAAGGGTCTGCCTTTGGCTCAGGTCAGGATCCCAGGGTCCTGGGATCGAGTCCCACACCTGGCTCCTAGCTCAAGTTGGAGCCTGCTTCTCCCTCTGCCTGCCGCTCCCCCCGCTTGTGTTTGTGCTCTCTCTCTCTCTCAATCCGACAAATAAACAAAATATTTTTAAGAAAGAAGAAAGAGAGATGACTGGGAAGTAACTGGACGTTTGAGGGTCATTTACCTGGAAAGTGTGGACACAAGAGAAGACCCAAGAGAGAAAAATGAGAAGAGGGAAATACAACCCCTAGAGAAACATTTTCACAATGATATGAACTAGAGTCCATCTAGACCCCTTTTCCACCCTCTGTACCCACTTCGCCTTTCCTAACATCTAGTACCCTCCTGACATCCATGCAGGACCTGGACAGGGAATCCAGAAAGCCTGCTCACACACATGCAGGGCAAACTGCTTGCATGACTGACACAATCTTCTTTCTCTCTCAAAAATTGCCTCAGTGATTGCAAGTGACAGAGGCCATCGTATTAATAAAATTATGTTTTAAGTAAATGATTTACAACCTTGTGCTACTTAAAAATTGTGGGTAACCAATGACGTGTAATGACTCTCCTAGATACAGTGCATTAGGAGATAGTCATTGAAAGTTGTGACAAGTTTGTGCGCTTCCTGCCTGTACCACATATTTTCACATAATAACATATGCTTCAATGTCTCCAATATACATGTGAGCAGCTTGAGGTCAAGATTCACATTATCCATCCTTGTATCGTCTTCAGTGACTAGCATAATGATGTATACAAAGTAGGTAGCCAATCAGTATTTATTTCATCCCTCATCTATAGGTGAGTTAACCAATGGAAGCTAGTAGAAACTGTGTCGGGAGACTTTGCTCTGTGGGACTTTGTTTGATGACATCCCCTTGATCATCCTCTGAGACCAACCAGAGAACATTGACAATGGGAAAGCAATTGTAAATGTACTAGAAGTGAAATCATTTTCTTTGAAAGAAATGCCTTTTCTGGAGGTACCTGGGTGGCTCAGTTGGTTAAGCGACTGCTTTCAGCTCAGGTCATGATCCTGGAGACCCGGGATTGAGCCCCACATCAGGCTTCCTGCTCAGCAAGAAGCCTGCTTCTCCCTATCTCAGTTTCTCTGCTTGTGTTCCCTCTCTTGCTGTGTTTCTCTCTGTCAAATAAATAAATAAAATCTTTTAAAAAATGCCTTTTTGGTAAAAATTTCTCCATTGGGGGGATGAGGTACCTTTTTCTATAGAAGTTGGAGCTACCGCACATTATACTTGTAGCCTCCAAGTTGTGTGAGTAGCTTTTATGATTCTACCCTGAAGAGCAGCTATTACATGAGTAGGCCTAAAATGGAATCTTGAATTTTGTTAAGAATAATAAGACTAACTGCTGCACAAAATTAGCTAATTTTGTTTTTAGGGAAACCTAGTGCAGTTCCACAGAAGAGCTTTCTCTAGGTCCTCAGCAGGATGTCTATTTAAGATAATGTCTATTTCAGATATTTTCCATCAACGAAAGTATCAACTGATTCCATAATTATCAGTTAAATTTCTCTTAGGGGTAGTTATAATTCTGAAGGTTAAAAAAACCACCCTCTATTTTGAAAAATGCTTTCCTTTTCCATTTTGGAAATAATTTTAGTGCTAGCCATCATGTTTCAGAAAGAAAGGATTTTTTAGAAGCATTTCAATACATGTAATAATCTAAATGCTTGTCATTAATTCAACACAATATATTTACTGCAGCTGGAGATCATAGGCAAAAACAAAGAAGAAACTCCCTTGACAATTTCCTATCACATTTTGGTTAGTATGTATCCATCTTGAGACATTAAGAGCAGGGATGGTAAGAGGGGATGGTTTAGAGTGAAGATTGGTGACATTAACAGAAGAATTTTGATCAAAATAGACACCTAAAAAAAAATCACAGATACCTGTATGAGTTGAGAACTGGGGTTAAATTGCTGCATGCAGATTGCCACATTGCGGAGTCTGGGTGAGAGTCCCAGATAGACCTCCTTCTTTGAGCCCAAACTCTTCAGGTATGAAAATGGACACTAACTAACCCAACAGGATACCTGTTCTCCAAACCCAAGCTGGGAGAATCATCTGATTCTGATATTGATTAAATTCATTTAATAGATAATGACTGTTTCATTTTTTTAAGGGTAACTCACATGGATTAATGAAGATTACATTTTTCAGCCACCCGTACTTTATATGTATATATGTGTATTATCTTGATTTGTATTTTTATTTATTTTTTATTTTTTTAATTTAAATTTCAGTTAACACACGGTGCAATACTGATTCGTTTCTGAAGTAGAATTTGGTGACTTACATACAACACCCAGTGCTCATCACAAGCGCCTTCTTTAATACCCATCATCTACCTAGCCCATCACCCCCACACAACCCTCCATTTGTTCTCTATTGTTGGGACTCTCATGATTTGTTTCCCTCTCTCCTTCCCCCCTTCCATATGTTCATCTGTTTTCTTTCTTAAATTTCACATATGGGTGAAATCATATTACATTTGTCTTTCTCCAACTGACTTGTTTAATTTAGCGTAATACAGTCTATCTCCATCTGTGTCATCTCAAATGGCAAGATTTCATACTTTTTGATGGCTAAATAATATTCCATGGTGTGTGTGTGTGTGTGTGTGTGTGTGTGTGCTTCTGTATAAACACACTACTTCTTCTTTATCCATTCATCAGTCGATGGACATTTGGGCTCTCTCCATAGTTTGGCTATTGCTGATAAAGCTGTGATAAGCACTGGGGTGATTTTACCCCTTCAAATCTGTATTTTTGTATCCTTTGGGTAAATAGCTAGTAGTGCAATTGCTGGATTGTAAGGTAGTTCTATTTGTAACTTTCTGAGGAACCTCCATAATGTTCTCCAGAGCAGCTACCAGTTCTTCAGGTAAGGGACACCAATATATCATAGCATCTAATCAATTGAGCTAATTTGACATCTTTTCGGTCTATCTTGTTCCTTTTAACATTTGAGTGCCTACTGTATGTAGGCACCATGGTACACCCTGGGGGTACCCTCTTTCTCCATATAAGTGCAAGTGAAAAAATACTGAGAGGAAGTGAGAGAAGAGGAGAAGGGGGAAAATATATATAAAACAATTCCAGCTTTCAGGATAGCCAGAAAAAAAAAAAAACAAGATGCCCATTTAAATTTAAATTTCAGGTGAACAAACACTATTTTACTGTTAAGTATGTCCCGTGTAATATTTGGGACATGTGTGTATGTTTGTTTACTAAATCTGACAACGCTAAAAATAGGTTCATATATCTAAATCCTTCAACAGAAGCATGGAAAAATACAGCAGGAATGCTCAGAACGGAACATCAAATTCTCCAGTGTGCTGTCATTCAGAAAGAATGATCTGCTTTCTTGCAAGCAGAAGTGAAAAGACCACAAGGATGGAGGAAAGGAATGGAGAGGACTAAAGGTGAGTCCACATGTCAAAGCAGCCACCAGCCCGAATCAGTAAGGCAAGAGCTCCAGAACAAATAATCTTATGCCAATAGATGCCAATGAAACACCTCCAAAAATAAGAGATCAGGAAGGGATATCAACACCTGAGAACAGATACAAAAATCTTGTTTTGGTGTACTATAATTGTAGTGTGTTTATGGTGTGGGGGTGGGGGGGTGGGGATAGGTAAAAATTCATTATGGAGTAAACTAATAAGATTAGCCTCAAAGAGTCATTGCCTGGACTGGTACCATTGTTTTTTTAAGGAATGTCAGAAGAGCTGGCATCACTGACTAGAACAAAATGGGACACCTGATCTTTTCCATGGTCGTATACAAGGAATTTAAGAATTCCAGGTACCCTAGTTAAAGATCTGGATTAAAATCCTGATTCCACCATCATATAATGTCCACAAGTGTATGCTTTTGAATTATAAAACATTAGTCATGGGATCTTGAGAAAGTCACACACGTCTCTGAATCTCAGCTTCCTTGGCTGTAAAACATGACTAGTAATCATGACAATGACGTAGATATGCATATGGAAGCTCCTATGGCAAGTCTTAATATAGCGTGAATTTCAACGAATACTGATGACCTTCCATTACCACCACTCCCCCCTCCTTACCTCTACAATTATATGGCTGGGACAAGATACCATCCAGAAGGAAATATTAGAATAGCACTTCAGCAAAGCTGACCACATTATGAAACAACAGATCTCACCCTCCAAGAGCAGGGCTTTCCATATCTGCCAATTTGACAAATTCTCATACGGAGAAAACTTCCTTCCTGAAAGTATGACAGGAGAAACTACTCCTTATAAAACTGGTTATGGAACTTTCAAGTATTTATGACTAAACTTTTTCCGTCTCTTAAGAAAGCACCATTTAGCGTAACTGTGACCAGAGGGCTTACCAGTAGAGAGTAGCTGGTTTCCCAGTACCAGGTTAAGCAGCAGGAGGCAGCTCAAGAGGCAACCCAGCATTCTCCTGTGAGGGGCCTCTCCAACTCATGAATCATTGAGGGCAAAGACTACTAAAGAACCGACTTTCCACTAGACACATTTTTTAATGTTTTAGTTTTATTAGCTGCTAATCGTTTTGCTTTTGAGGAAAATTAAGGCTCAGAGAGGTCAAATAACTTACATTAAATTTACATAGAAATGGAATATAAATCTAAACAGTATGGCTCCAGGGTCCACACTCAATTTCTGTACCATACTGCCCATGCCGCTATAACCATTCTATAGTTGAGCACTCTGCTAGGTGGGCCACCTGCTTAGCATGAAAAAGTAAAATATGGGATGCCTGGGTGGCTCAGTCCGTAAGCGTATCGAGCCCCACATGAGCCTACTTCTCCCTCTCTCGCTGCCCCTGCTTGTGTTCCTTCTCTCACTGTGACTCTCTCTGTCAAATAAATAAATAAAATATCAAAAAAAGAAAAGGTAAAATATACTTCTCACTCACAAAGACTTTATAATTTAATTTTTATTTTTTAAAGATTCTTTTATTTATTTATAATTTATTTTTTTTTAAAAAAGCATTCAAATGAAACAAACTCCGCCATAGATCAAGGCACGATTAAATGCCAAAGTGAGTGGTTTGGGCAGTAGCTGTGGTAGGAATTCAGAAGAAATGAGAAAGAACTTCATAGAAGAGGCTGATCTTAAAGGAACAATGTTTTGTGCCTGATCCACATTGCTAAAACGGCTCTCCTCTCACAGTTTGGCTCTTTTAATGATTGATGCCATTTACTGAACCATTGATTGAACAACCAAGATGAGTATCATTGCCAGAATTATCAATTCATTGTAATGAAGCCCGGATTTCTCATCCGAACAATACACTTCCATTCTTCTCCAAGGTCCTGGCACGTGTTTATAAAGCTCATGCCTTCTATTGTTTGATTTTTATTTTAATAAGCTTTATCCAGGACTTTTCTTGGCTCGCAATCAATACCATCCTCCCAATAACTTCGAAGATCTATATACCTGGATAAATCTCAGCAGTCTATATATTTCATGACAAAGTTTTATGTATCGTGTTTTTAAATAAATTTTTATATGGTATTTGTAATTCAATTTGTACTTTCTGAAAGCAAAGAAAGGATTTCCGCTCCAGGCTGCCTACCTACCTATGCCATATTCCAATGACAATTGCTTAGCTGCCATCTTGTGGCAAACAACACACACTGTAAAAAAAAAAAAAAAAAGTGTTCAACATTTCCGAGTAAAAGTCAACTTTTCCATTTTAATGTCCTCTTAATGGATGGTTTTGTATCCCTTTCCCCTGCCTTTCAGGGAAGCAATTTCTCTATTTTTTTCTGGTCTGATGTTTGTTGGACGCCAGAGTTATTTCAATATTTATACTTCAGCAGTTCTTTTATGATACTAATTATGCCTTACATAAAAAAAAAAAAAATGTGGGGCTCCTGGGTCGCTCAGTCATTAAGCATCTGCCTTCGGCTAAAGTCATGATCCCGGAGTCCTGGGATTGAGCCCCACCTCTGGCTCCCTTCTCAGCGGGAAGCCTTCTTCTCCCTCTCTCACTCCCCCTGCTTGTGTTCCTTCTCTCACTGTGTTTCTCTCTGTCAAATAAATAAATAAAATCTTTTTCAAAAAGTTAAAAAAAAAAGATGTTCCACAGGTTGGATGAATGTCTATAAATGCACAAGGATTTAATATCGCCCTATGTTGAGACAAAATTATAAAGTAGTTGAAAGTGACACACACACACATACACACACACACAAAATTTTTTAAAAAATCTCGGCACTGTGCGCCATTCTGGAAGACCACCCATTACAGAGAGTAAAACGAAAAATCAAGCTTTACATTTGATTTCCATTTAGCTCACTCACTATTCCTAAAGTTGGTCAATTCACATTTCGAGCCTTATTTGTGTTGAGAACAGCTTGGCTCCCACCTCTGACACATGTGAATTTGCCCTTGGATATGCTTACTTATTCCAGCCTTTAACTTAGGACTTACATGTTTAGGCCTTATATATAACTTTGGCTAGAGAATGTATGAAGAAGACTGTTTCAGAATCAACTTTGCTTTACTGTGTTGCTATGCAACCAAGGAAGGCAATAAGCATTAGTAATCAAGTATACCGTGTGTGGACTTGGACTGATTTAGGTTTGTGTCCTGAATCCTGCTTTTCCTATGTAACAGCTGTTTGACCTTGAGTAAGTCACTTCACATTTTTGTGCCTTAACTGCCACAAATTTAAAATGAGGCTCATAATAGCATCTTCCTTATAGGGTTGTTGAGAGGATTAAATGTGTTAACACACATACATTCTTTGAATATTGTCAGAGTAAATATTCCAAAAACATGAGCTGACAGGACTTACTATGTATTTTTTTATTGTTCTACATTGTATATTGTTAAACAACATTATTATTGTTTATACCTTTCTTACTCCCTAATGCTAGGTCACTCTGCTAATGTCTGACTCTCAGTGTTCAGCCATCTTGCTCTTTTAATTGGTTGAGCAAATATTTGTTGAGTCCTATTTGTAATTCTAGGTACAAATTGGCAAACAGCATAATTTCAGAAAGTAATACATACCAGAAAAAATAGGACAGAGCAACATAACAAAGAGTAACAGAGAATGTAAAGGCCCCAAAGCAGTAGTCCAAATTGTCTACAAAGTAGGAGGAATGAAAACCTAGTGAGAGGAAACCAAGTTAGAGAAGTGGATAGGAACCAGATAACAGGGCTACACAGGGCACGGTAAAGACTTTAGAAGTTATTCTAAGTACAGTGGGAATCCATCAGAAGGTTTTAAAGCAGGAAGTTACAAGATCAAATATATGTTTCCTTAAAAAAATTTCTATTCCATCAACTTAAAAGCTGAGAGGACTTGTCCTCAGAAAATGGAGCAGATGTATAGATAGAAACAAATTTGAGGGGCATGTGGGTGGCTCAGTCGGTTAAGCAGCTGCCTTCCACTCAGGTCATGATCTCAGGGTCCCGAGATTGAGCCCCGCATCGGGCTCCTTGCTCAGAGGGGAGCTTACTTCTTCCTCTCCCTCTGGCCCTCTACCTGCTTGTGCTCTGTTTCTCTGTCTCTCTCTCTCAAATAAATAAATAAAATCTTGGGGGGAAAAGGAAATAAATGTGAGAGATAACAAGACAATCACTTCCTCAAGATGAGTTACATTTTCAGGGGCGCCTGGGTGGCTCAGTTGATTAAGCGACTGCCTTCGGCTCAGGTCATGATCCCGGAGACCTGGGATCGAGCCCCGCATCAGGCTCCCTGCTCGGCAGGAGGCCTGCTTCTCCCTCTCTCACTCCCCCTGCTTGTGTTCCCTCTCTAGCTGTGTTTCTCTCTGTCAAATAAATAAATAAAATCTTTAAAAAAAAAAAAGATGAGTTATATTTTCACTCATGGGTTCCCACATGAGATTCCCTCTTTATAACAAATTCTCCCTTTGTTTGTTAAGATATTTCTGATCGTTTTCTGTTGATTTCTAACCAACCAAAACCCTTCTATGTACTTCACTCTTCTACCTCTCAATTGCACAATCCCTTCCCTCTGCCTTTCTCAGAATACTGAGGTCAACTTTATTTCCCTTAGAATCATCTACCCAGGGGGGGAAAAAACTATGGTCTTCTAAGATCCAAATTCACAACATCTGACTCTACAGTGTCTTGACGATGCTCCTGTGTATCACCTTGTCTTTTACTGTGACAGAACTAGCAGCCAAGAAATTAACAGACCTAAGACACACTGGGGTGTTGCAGACTATGGGAAATTAATTAAATGTCAAGTAATGGGATAGATCCTGCCAGACAAAAGAAATGAGGTCTCGAAGGAAGTACAATAAGAGTCATATAGCAGGGACACCTGGGTGGCTCAGTTGGTCAAGGTGTCTGTCGTAGGCTCAGATCATGGTCCCAGGGTCCTCAGATGGAGTTCCACGATGGGCTTCCTGCTCAGCAGGGAGCCTGTTTCTCCCTCACCCTCGATCTGCCACTCCCCCTGCCTGTGCTCTCTCTCTCTCTCTCTGTCTCTGTCTCTCTCTCTCTGTGTCAAATAAATAAAATCTTCAAAAAAAATAGGCATATGGCATGGACAAGCTGTTGACATAGTGATAGCAGTGGGTAAAAAAGAATTTCCCAATGAGCATACAGAGCATAAGCCAAAGAGTTTAGGAGCACAGCATTCAAAGATCTAAGCCAGAAGGCAGCAGCAATGCAAACCTGGCAGCTGGTAAGAGGGCTTCAGTCACAAGAATGTAGCTTGGAGTTAAAATTGGCAAGAACATAGCAGGGTTCTCCCTCAAGTCTTGGTGGCTTATCAGTACAGAAAAGTCACAAGGACCAGCTAGAGATCCGGTCACTCTATCCCCTTTATCAAGGGGATAAAAAGATGGAGAAGAATTATGATTGAGGTTGCTTTGATACTGAAGTCCTTCTGTCCTCTGGTTCATCTCTGAGTATTTGTCCTAAAGAAGGAGGTGTGGGTGAATGTGAGATTGGTAGGGGCTGGAGATCAAAGACCCCAGAGGTAGGAAACCTATATTGCCCTCATTTATGAATTACTCATTAGTGCAGACAGTGGCTTAAAGTGGGAAGTACTCAGCTTATGCGCCTCTTCTCCTTGGAAAAGGTCAGATTGTTGAGATGCAGGCCTATTCCCTAACAACTCAAATGAGACCAAAAAAATAGCTTCTTTGGGGCAGTAAACACTTCCTGTTTGATAATGTTTTTGGTCTTGAGTCATGGAAATGAATGCCTTTAGAGCAAGGTGAGAGAGAAAGCCTGTGTTCACAGGGAAGGAGCAGATCACCGAGTACATGGCTAGCCCAACAGCTAAGTGTATAATAAAGCAGTTCAGCATCACATCACTGGGAAATTGCATTTTTACACCCAATCTTCCCAATCTAAAGAGACCCCAGGTGAAGGGAAACAAATATATGGCCTCCCAGAAAAAGCAAAGGCTGATGCGAGCTTGCAAAGCCTAAGTTCAAGATTATACTTCCTTCCTTTCAAAATACTGCGGCTCCAGTCATCAAGGGGACTTCGTGATCTTTAGTCGAACTTTCCAACTTCAGATGAAAAGAAAGATATATGTTTCAAATGAGTCATTGCCTTTCTGGACCATTGAAAATCTTGCTGATCCTAAGATGGTTGGGCTTCTTTCCTGGGTCTTTGAGAAAGGGATTGAAGTGTCCCATGAAATATTGTTTTTATTTTCAGTTATACCTCCTACAAAATCGCTGATAGTGCTGAAACAAATCATTACCAAAGTCAGAACAGAATCTAGAGCTTCCATTATTCCTGCCTGAATACTGCCCAAGTTGAAGGACTCTCACTTTACACCCCAGGGTTAACGCTTTCAAAGAATCATGGCTTTGCGGGTCTTCCATTAAAAAGCCTTGTTAATCACATCAGGCTGCTTCCTTGATTTCAGTGTCGTATTTCCAACGCACTCACTCGAAAATCACCAGTAATGGAAGAATGGATGCTGAGTGCTTCTACAGAGATGGCACAAGGCAGCAGAAATAGGTATCGATCCAAATTCATGAACCTTGCTTGGAGATCCTATTACGTACTCAATCTCCCATTCCACTGAGGCATTATTCCGAACCTCTTCTGCCTTCTTTGGGGCCCAGAATCAGGGCCAGCTACAGAACCTATGGGGCCGCTCGTGCAGAAAAGGAAGATGAAGGATTTCTCTTTCTTCTGCAGTCTCTTGTCTCAATTCATCCCTGTGTTCTTTGAATTACTATATAATGCTACATACTTCCGCAGGTATGGGGATACTCCTGGGGCAAAGGTAGACCCTCAAAGTTACCCAGGCCCCTGAGCCACCACTGAAGGAATGGGATGTGCACCCCTGACCCCCATGCTCCACATGTTCATACCCGGTCCTCTGTCCAGAGGGCAGCAGCAGCAACCGGTGGGGGCTGGGGAGCGGAGAACCAAAAATCAGTCCCCAGGAGGTGGTGAGGCAGTAGAAGGTAAAACCACGCATGGGCTGAGGTATGCCAGACCAATGACCCAAGACCAGAGCAAATGCTTCCATTTTCCCGTCAGACTTTACTGAACTACACAAATTCAAAGGCAAAGTGATTCAGAACTCCAAGATGGCAGTCACGGAAGATTAAATCCCAAGTGGGGAGCCTTCCTGAGTGATGGCATAGGTCACTCTCCACTGACCTGCGCTCCGCCCCTAATGCACCTCTACCCCACCACAAAAAAGATAGAGACTTAGAGGCATGGATGTCTTCACCTTCCTGGTCTTCCATCTACAAACATAACAATATCCTACACCCATGCCTTTCTTTTTTTTCATCATTTCGTCAAAGGAGATAGGCTTCCTACCTGTCAAAGCTAATGCATTCAGGTGTGCTCTGTATCCCAAACCCTAGTATTGTTTCCTCTAATACCTTCCTTTCTCAAGTGTATTGAGTCTCTCCTGATCTTCAACCTCTGCCTTTTTGTTGGCTCTTTCCTTTAGGTTATAAGTATATTCAAATAGTTACCACATCTTAAAAACCCTCCGCTGACCCAAGGAGCCATCTGACTCTCCCATTTCCTTAATGATCCACACAGCCAAGGTTCTAGAAATAGTTATCTATCTTCAAATTGTACCCCAAATCTGACCTCATTTAACTGCCTCCATCATGTCCCCGTATCAAACTGGAATCATCTCCTAAACTATCCCAATGTCTGGTGAAGTAGTCCACCTGCTTCTAGAATGCATCCTCCACAAAGTGGTCATGGAGATCTTCCACAACATAAGATGAGCCCATCTGTGGGGTACTTTGCACATACGCAGGGTTTTCATTTTTATGTAGTCTTATTTATCAGTCTTTTCCTTTGTGGTTTCTTCCATTAACTTATACTCAGAAAGTTCCTTCTCAGCTTAAGTTAAACAAATATTCACCTTTATTTGCTTCTGGCCTTTAAAACATCTCAGTTTCTCATATTTAAGTATTTCATAAATTTGATATAAGAAAGATAATGGGGACATAAAGTTATTTTCCAAATATTTAAACTTACTGAGTAATCTTTCTCTTCCTCCCCACCTCCACTAATTTGTTAGGGTTTTTTCCTAAAGATTTATTTATTTATTTCAGAGAGAGGGAGAAAGCACATGTGCAAGCACGAGCCAGGCGGGGCGGGGGGCAGAGGGAGAGAATCTCCAGCAGACTCCCTGCTGAGCACATGGGGCTCAGTCTCACAACCCTGAGATCAGGATCTGAGCCAAAATCTAAAGGCAGAAGCTCATCCAACTGAGCCACCCAGGCGCCCCTCCCCCTGCTAACTTGTAAGGTCATATCAGTCACATTCCAAATTCTTTATAACGTCAAGTTGCTGGTGGTGATCACTGCAGTGATGGCAGTGGCTGTTTTGCTGGTGGACAATTTGATTCCATTGATCCAGATATTGAATCTTGAACCAGCTCCACATTTTCTTGGCAACTGCGTTTTGGAGGGAGGCAAGGGATGGAGTGAGAATATGCAATGTGACAGGACGTCTCTAATTACTCTTCCTTTTCCAAATTTGCTTGGCTAGTCTCACTGTTTATTCCTCCAGCTGATCCTTAGACTCTCCCCATAATATTCTAATATAAATTCTTCAAGAGGTTGAAATAAAAGTTACATTGAACTCATAAATCATTTAGCAAATAATTTAACAATTTAAAACTATTCAGTGTGGCTGTCCAGAATTAAGATCCGCCTTTACATTTGTCTTCTCTCATGACACTCCAGTTTTTTGCTTTTATTTACAGAAATCCCACGTCTTTTGTGGTGAATTTATTTCTAGATTTGTTGGGGGGGTTTTTCTTCCCAGATCCTGGAAAATGAACTTTCCTAATCATATTGTCTAATGAGGTTTTATAATTTAAATACAAGCTGTTGATTTTGTATGTATAGATGTCCTTCTTACTCTTATTCATTTTTTTTAAAGATTTTATTTATTTGACAGAGAGAAACACAGCGACAGAGGGAACACAAGCAGGGGGAGTGAGAGAGGGAGAAGCAGGCCTCCCGCCGAGCAGGGAGCCCGATGTGGGGCTCAATCCTGGATCTCCGGGATCATGACCTGAGCCGAAGGCAGTCGCTCAACCAACTGAGCCACCCAAGCGCCCCCTCTTATTCATTTTTATCTAACAATTTTTCAATTAAACTCCATGGGATTTTTCAGGGACCAATCGTGCAGTCTGCCAATAATGAAAACACTTTCTCCTTATTTTCAATAGCTGTAGTTGTCATTTGTGTTTCATGATATAGCATTCTTCCTAGATCTTCCATAATATGATAATAATAGTAACAATGATAACAATAGCAACAGCAAAGATATGGGCATTCTTATATTATTTGGCATTAATGACTTTAGTATTTTGCCTTTGGAATCACTGCTGCAAAGTATTCTGGCCTCATCATTTACTATTCCCACACCAACACATTTTCATCATAAGCCAATCAGTCTATTAACTAAGGACGGCAATATATAGTATGTATGTTTCTCAGACAATAACATTTTTTTTCTTTTTTTTTTATTGTTACTAAATTTTTTTTTCCAGTGTTTCAACATTTTTTTGATAAATATTACAAGTACCATAAAATTCACATTTTAAGTGAAAATTCAGTTATTTTTAGTGTGTTCACAAAGCCATGCAATGATGAACACTAATTCCAGAATATTTTCATCACCCTCATAAGAAAATCCCAGATGTGGGGTGCCTAGGTGGCTCAGTCCCGTTAGCCTCTGTCTGACTCTTGGCCGCGCAGGCTCCTGCCACCGAAGGCGAAGGGTGGCTGCAGTGGGAGACGCAGGGCCGGACCAGCGACGGAGAGGTTTGGCTGACTGTTACCCCCGGGGGCGGTGCCCAGCTGCCTGCCACGCAGGAGGCGGGAAAGGGCCCCGGGCACGCCTGCCACAGCCAGGTTGGACTCAGAGCTGAGCTGCCTAGGGAGGGGTGCTGGAGACAGGACACTCCAGCTTGGGGGCATGGTAGGCGGCGCTGTGCGCTGTGCTCCAGGGCAAGACGCCGGACAAGGCTGCACATCACCCCCCACCGCAGGTTGTGATCTCAAGCTCAAGCCCCGTGTCAGGCTCCACGCTCAGTAGGGAGTCTGCTTCTCTCTCCCTCTGCTCTTCCTCCACCCCTCCCATGCTCACTCTCTCTCAGATAAATACATCTTAAAAAAAAAGAAATCCCATACACATCCTTTGCAACCACTGATCCACTCTCTGTCTCTATGGATTTTCCTCTTCAAGACAATTTGTATAAATGCAAGCAGACACTATGAGGCCTTTTGTTTCCATTTCACCTGGCATATTTACAAGGTTCATCAATATTATAGAATACATCAGTATTGCACATATTTTTATTGCTGAATAATAATCCACTGTATGGTCTTACCAAATTTTATTTATTCATTCATCCATTGATGGATATTTGGGTTGGTGATTATGAGCAGTTGCTATCAACATTTGTACACAAGTTTTTGTATGACTATATATTTTCAATTCTCTTGGGTGTATACTTAGGAATGAAATTGCTGGGTCATATATTGACTCTATATTTCATTTGTTGAGGAAGTGACAAATTGTTTTCCATAACAGCTACACCGTTTTCCATGTGTAAGCATTCACAAACACAGGAGTGATTCAGCAAAGTATGAGCATTCCAGTTTCTCTGTATCATCGCCAACACCTGTTACTGTTTTTCACTACAGACATCCGAGGGTGTGTGAACTGGTGTCTCATTTTGGTTTTGATTTGTATTTCCTTAATAATGAATGATATTGAGTACCATATGGTGTGCTTCATGACCAATAGCCTATCTTTGCGGAAATGTTGATGAATTATCTCGCCCTCTTTTTAACTGAGATATTTGTCTTTTCAGTTTTAAATGTTCTTTACATGCTCCAGATACATGTCTCTATCACGTATATAATTTGGAAATGTGTTTTCCTGTCCTGTGGGTTGTCTTTTCACTTTCTTGATCTTGTTCTCTGCAGCACAAAAGAAAAATATTCTCTTTTCTAATGTCAAAGAAGTCCAATTTATCAATTTTTTGTTGTTGTCCCTTATGTTCATGATGTCGTGTCTGAGAATCCACTGCCATAACAAAGATGATGAAGTTTGATGTCTAAGGTTTCTTTCTAAGAGGTTTATAGCTTGAGCCTTTACATTTTAATGTTTGATCCATTTTGAGTACATTTCTGTGTATGGCGTGATATAGGGGTCGAATTTCAGTGTTTCACACGTATACAGTTGTTCCAGTGCCATTTGTTGAAACAACTATAATTTGCTCATTAAATTGTCTTGGGGCCCTGGTAGAAAATCAGTATGCACGTGGAGGCTTGTTTCTATATTCTCAATTCTGTTTCAATGTCCTATATGCCTATTATTATCTAGTACTCAGTCCCTTGGTTATCCCGGCTGTGTATTAAATTTCAAAATGGGGAACTATAAGTTCTCCCACCTGGTTCTTCTCTTTAATGTTATTTTGGCTATTCTGGGGTCCTAACATTTCCATACAAATTTTAGAATCAGTTCATCAGTTTCCGCAAAAATGGTAGGTATGACTTGGAGAATGTTGTATTAAATCATTAAATCAATTTGAGGAAATGTGCCATTTTGACAATATTAAATCCTTCAATCCATGAGCATGATATACTCTTTAGGTCCTCCTTAATTTCTTTCAGCGACGCTTTGTATTTGTCAGTTACAAGCCTTGCACATACTTGGCTAATTTATTCCTAAGTACTTTATTCTTTCTGATGCTATCATAAATAGAGTCTCCTTAATTTCATTTTCAGGTTGTTAATTGCTATCATAGAGAAATATAATTGATTTTTGTATAATCATCTTGGGTTCTGCAATCTTGCTGAAATTTTGTTGTCATTGTTTCGGTTTTATTAGAGACTTAGTGAATGCCTCAAAATTTTATAAGATCATGCTCTCTATAAGTAGAGATAGATTTCCTCCTTTCTTTACAATCTGGATTCTTTTTCTTTCTTTTTCTTGACCAATTTTTCTTGCTAGAACCACCAGTGAAATAAAAGCAGTAAGAGTAGACATCCTCATCTTGTTCTTGATATTAGGGGCAATCCTTTCAGTCTCTTATCATTAAGTACGTTATTAGCTATGGGAATTTTGTAGTTTCCCTTTATCAGGTTCAGGGAGCATACAAGTGCCCATGTATTCCTAGTTATTCTCATGAAAGTTTGTAAAATTTGTCCAATGCTTTTTCTGTATCGATTGAGATGCTCATCAGATTTTTATCTTTTGTTCTATTATGTGGCACGTTACATTGATTTGGGAATATTAAACCAAACATCCCATCATTGGATTGATGGGTAAGCCTCATATAATTATTACATTATGTCATATTATATATAACTATATAATGTAATCTAAAACACATATATGGAATCTAAAATACATATAATCCTTGTATGTTTCTGGATCCAGTTTGCTAGTATATTGTTGAGGATTATTGGGTTTATATTCATAAGGGATATTAGTTTGTATCTTTGTTTCATGTGATTTTGCTATCTGGGTAATGCTGGATTTATAGAATGAGTTAACGCATGCTCTCCATTCTTCTATTTTTGAAATAGTTTGTGAAGGATTAGTGTTAATTCCTCCTTAAACGTTTGGTAGGAATCACCCCTGAAGCCATCTGGTTCTGGGCTTTCCTTTGTGGAAAGTTTTTGATTTCTAATTCAGTTACTTTATTTGCTATAGGTGTATACACATTTTCTATTTCTTCTTGAGTTAGTTTCAATAGTTTATGTCTTGTAAAATGTCTATTTTGTTGAAGTTATCTAATTTCTTGGCTTAAAATTGTTTAGAATTCCCTTATAATCTTTTTTATTTCTGAAAGGTCAGTGGGAATTTCCCCTTTCATTCTTGGCTTGGGTAATTTGAGTACTTTTATTTTTCTTGGTCAGTATATCTAAAGTTCTGTCAGTACTGTTGATCTTTCAATCAAGTTTGGTTTCTTTGATATTCTCTCTTGTTTTTTATTCTCTATTTCCTTTATTTCTATTCATAACCATCCTTCTGTTTATTTTGGATTTAGTTTGTTCTTCTTTTTCTAGCTTCCAAAGGTGAATGCTTAGGTTGGATTATTGACTTAGGTAAGTTTCCTTCTAAGCTCTACTTTAGCAAATTCCCATAGGTTTTGGTAGATTGTTTTTAATTTTTAATTTACCTCAAAGTAATTTCAAATTTCCCCTGTGCTTTCTACTGTGACCCACTGGTTACTCAGAAGCGTAATTGTTAATTTTTACTTATTTGTGAACTTCCCAAATTTCCTTTTGTTACTGATCTGTAATTTCACTCCACTGTGATTAGAGAACATTGTATTACACCAAAAATTGAAATTTATTGTGGTTTGCTTTAGGGACCTCTCTGCAGGTTTGCTGCTAGTTGTTGTAGGTGGTGTGCTGACACATTTACTGACATTTCTAAACTAATCCGGCAAAATCTGTATTTTTTCATCATGTGTGACCACTGAAGACTCTGGTAAGCTTAGGATCCACTGATGATCAGACAAAGATTTCATTAAACATTTGGACCAGTAAGCCACATCATATTTGCTGGGAACTCTGTGCATGTTGAGGCAGTTTTGGATTCTGCTTTAGCTTTCATTCCCTGCTTAGACAGAACCTCAAGATCAGCCAGGGTTGAAAGCTTAGTGGTTTCTCAAGTCTTTCCCGAGCCTTGGGCACACACACACCCTCTAAATTTCCAGGATTGTGTCAAAGCTTTTCAAAGTCCCTATCGATCTCCTTCACCAGCTTTCTTTTTTAAACTTTGTGGTTAGTCTCTTGTTTGCCTCAACCGTTATCCACAACCTCAGGCAGCTGCAAAGTTAATTACTTCCCTGTAATTGGTTTCAGCAATACCCCAGAGGAAAAAGCTTTTCACACAGGGTTAGCTCTGGGTCAGGTCAAGTAAAGATAATTCTTGAAATTGGGGTTATCCTTGGAACTGTCAGACAAGTCACACAATAGCAATTTGCTGAAAGGGGAGTTTTGAAGCATTCCAACCCCAGTCGGGCTCATCAATGGCTGTTAACGCTGTTGGTTTTCACCATGATATGGGCTTTGGGATTTCGAAGCTAATGAGGAAGATTGTATGAGGGGCATAAGAGTAGGGCATGTTAATACACCATGTTAACAGGCTATCACGGTGTAATACATTTCCAGAAAGTGCCCATATCATAAATGTGCACCCCAATAATTTTAACAAACTAAGCACGTCCATGTAACTAGTCCCTAGATCAAGAATCACAGCGTTACATGGGGCCCAGAAGCATCACCCATGCATCGCCCCCCTAACAATGTTAATTACCGTTCTGATTTCTAACACCATAGGTTATTGTACTTTATATTAATAGAATCATACCCTGTACACTTTTCTGTATCTTGTTTCTTTCACACGACATTCTGTTTGTTGAGTTCCCTCATACTGTTGTCTGTAGCTATTGCTGAACTTTTCCAAAAATGATGGTACAGTCGATATACTCAGCAGAAAAATATGAGAGTTCCATTTGCCCCAAATTCTTGACAAAACTTTTTTCTGTCCTTTTCACCCTACACGTTCTGCTGGGTGTGTAATGATATCACAATATCATTTAATTTGCATTTTTCTAATGACTGATAAACTTGAAGAACTTTCCATTTATTTTTTGACCTTTAGTTCTATTGGGAAATACCTGTTTAAAGTATTTTGTACATTTTTAATTTGAATTGAATGTCATCATTCTTACGGATTTCTACTTCTTTGTATATTCTGAATACAAATGCTTTTAAGACAAATGCATAAATTGTAAAATATTATAAATATTGTCTCTCACATTGGCTTGTTTATTCACTCTTTCAGTTGTGTTTTTTTTTTTTTGGCTATTTTTATTTATTTCTTTGACAGAGAGAAACACAGCCAGAGAGGGAACACAAGCAGGTGGAGGGAGAGAGGGAGAAGCAGGCTTCCCGCTGAGCAGGAAGCCCGATGCAGGGCTCAATCCTGGGATTCTGCGACCATGACCTGAGCTGAAGGCAGACATTAATGACTGAGCCACCCAGGCATCCCAGTTGTTTTGGGGTTTTGTTTTTTTTTTGGATAAAAAAACTTCCCAATTAAAATGGAACCCAATTTGTTACTTGTCATTTTTTCTTTTACAGTTAGAAGTTTCTGTGACCTGTGTAAGACATCTTTGAAAACTCCAAGGTCACAAAAAGCCTTATGCCTGCCTCTACAGAAAATTATTTTGTAACCTCTTACTATTAGATCCCGAAACCTATCTGCAATTTGATATTCATGTATGATGTAAGGTAGAAATCAAAATAAAGGGAGGCTTCTGGGTAGCTCAGTGTGTTAAGTGTCTGACTCTTGATTTCAGCTCAGATCATGATTTCAGGGTCCTGAGCTTGAGCCCCTCGTAGAGCTCTGCCCTCAGCAGGGAGTCTGCTTCAAATTCTCTCTCTACCTACTTCTCACTCTCTTTCTAAAATAAATAAATAAATGTTGAAAAATAAAGAAATCAAGATACACTATTTCTATATGAACTTCAAATTTATCCAGTAATATCTGTTGAAAGTGTAATTTTTGGATATTTTTAAAAGACGTTTTACTGATGAATATGGATGCAAAAATCCTCAACAAAATATGGTAACTGAATTCAAAAATACATTAGAAGGATCATACATCATGATCAAGTGGGAATGGTTCAATATTCACAAATGTGATACCCCACATTAACAAAATGAAATATAAAAATCATATAGTCATCCCAACAGATCATAAAAAGTATTTGACAAAATTCAACATCTGTTTATGATAAACACTCAACAAGGTGGGTGTAAGCGGGAACATAGCTCAACATGACAAAGGCTTATATGACAAACCCCCAGCTAATATCATATTCAACAGTAAAAAGCTGAAAGCTTTTTCTCTAAGATCAGGAACAAGAAAGAAGTAAAACTGTCACTATTTTCAGATGACATGTCTACATATAGACAACCCTAAAGGCTCCACCAAAAAGTTGTTAGCACTAATAAGTTAATTCAGTAAAGTTACAGGATCCAAAATTAATATACGGCAATCTGGCATGTTTTTATACATTAATAAACTGTCAGAAAGAGAAATCAAGAAAGCAATCCCATTTACAACTGCATCAAAAAGAATAAAATACAAAAAAAAGAAAGAATAAAAATTTTGCAACTTCCTGTACTTTCAGCGGCCCCACCCCCCCACCCCCATTCAGCCAGTTCTGTTAGTACTCCAAGTGAGGAAAGAAAGAAACTCAGGTAGCTCTCAAAAAAGCCAGAACCTTGGATGCATATTTCACTATTCTCTTCATTCCTCCCTCCACCATTCCTTGAGGGAGAAGCCAGAAACCAAGCTGAGGTACACCTGCCAAGCCGAGGTGGGGAGGTGGGGAATGATTGTCCATTTCAGTGCAGCTGTTTCAACTTTGCATTCGCCTAGGGTAATACAATTGCCTAGCTGTTTTCTGGATTTTTCATAAAGGTATTTTGGTTCATGTATTGTTGCTAAGTTGAGGTCTCTATAAGGAAACAAAGGCAAAGATGTGTTATTCCCCCCAACTTGCTGGTATTACCATCATGTTGGTGCTTTGTATTTTAAGATTTTATTTATTTGAGAGAGAGAGCAAAAGCAGGGGGAGAGAGAGAGGGAGAAGCGGGCTCCTGCTGAGCACCCAACTCAACATTATGCTCAACCCCAGGACCCCAGGAACATGACTGGAGCTGAAGGCAGACACTTAACTGACTGAACCAACCAGTCATCCCCCTGTTGGTGTTTTTATTAGTCTATATTAAAGGTATGATTAATTTAGGGTGAAATTACATCAGTATGAGTGTCTTTTATACTCTCAAAATAGAGGATGCCTTTGTATTTTTCAATAGTTATTTTTTGTAGTCATCATTAATATTTTAAAGCTGTCTTATAAAGTTCATGCATGGGGCACCTGGGTGGCTCAGTTGGTTAAGCAACTGCAGTTGCTTAATGATCTTGGAATCCCAGGATAGAGTCCCACATCGGGCTCCCTGCTCAGCAGGGAGTCTGCTTCTCCCTCAACGCTTCCCCCTCCCATGCTCTCTATCTCTCATTTTCTCTCTCTCAAATAAGTAAGTAAAATCTTTTAAAAATAAATAAATAAAGTTCATGCATTCCTGTTAAATTAATTCTTGGGCATTTGATTTTTATTGTCATTGTCTATTGTAAATGAGATTTGTTTTCCACTATACATTTTAGCTGGTTGTTGTTTGTTTTACTTCATCAGTTTATTGACTTTTGTATATCGATTAATTGACTAGTCACCTTACTCAATTCTCTAATCGTACTTGTTAAATTTCAGCTATTTCCAGGTACTCATTTTTTTTCCTTTTGTTACCAGAGAACTCTGAGCAGCATTATGAACAATGGAATTCAAGTTTTTCCAGAACTGTTAAGTTTTTTAATAAGACTATTTAAGATCTACTCTTTCATCAAATTTTAAGTATATAATATAGTATTATTTTAAGGTTTTATTTTAATTCCAGTCAGTTAACATACAATATAATATTAGTTTCAGTTGTCCAATATAAAGACTTAACACTTCCATGTATCACCTTGTGCTCAACAGGACAAGTACCCTCCTTAATCTCCATCACGTATTTTGCCCATCCACCCACCCACTTCCCCTCTGGTAACCATCAGCGTCTTCTCTGTCATTAAGAGTCTTGCTTTGTCTGTCTGTCTGTATATCTGTCTCTCTTATTTTTCCCTTTGTTTTATTTCTTAAATTCCATATATGAGTGAAATGATGTGATATTTGTCTTTCTTTGACCAACTTATTTCGCATGGTATTATATTCTCTAGTTCCACCCATGTCATTGCAAATGGCAGAATTTCATCCTTTTTATGACCAAATAATATTCCATCATACCACATCTTCTTTATCCAATCATCAATTGGCAGACACTTGGATCACTGGATCATATGTAGTTCTATTTTTAACTTTTTGAGGAACCTCCATACTGTTTTCCAGAGTGGTTGCACCAGTTTGCACTCCCAACAATCGTGTAAGAGTATTCTCCTTCTTCCACAACCTCGCCAACATCTGTTGTTTCTTGTGTTGTTGGTTTTAGCCATTCTGACAGGTGTGACATAATGTCTCATTGTAGTTTTGACTTACATTTCCCTGATAATAAGTGATGATGAGCATCTTTTATGTGTCTGTTGGCCATATGGATGTCTTCCTTGGAGAAATATCTATTCATGTCTTCTGCTCATTTTTTTTTAAGTAGTCTCCACACCCAATGTGGAGACCAGCAGAAGGCTTGAACTAATAATCCTGAAATAGAGACCTGAGCTCAGATTAAGAGTCGAATGCTCATCTGATTGAAACACTCAGGCACCCGTCTTCTGCATTTTTTTAATTGGATTATTCATTTTTGGGGTGTTGGCTTTTATAAGTTCTTTATGTAATTTGGATACTAACCCTTTATTATATATATCATTTGCAAATATCTTCTCCCATTCTGTAGGCTGCCTTTTAGTTTTGTTGATTGTTTCCTTAACTGTGCAGAAGCTTTTTGTTTTGGTGAAATCCCAATAGTTTATTTTTGCTTTGGTTTCCCTTGCCTCAGGAGACTATCTAGAAAGTTGCTGCAGCCAGTGTCAAGGAGGTTATGGCCTGTGTTCTCTTCTAGGATTTTTATGTCTTCAGGTCTCACATTTAAGTCTTTAATATAACATAGTATTATTATCTGTAGAATGTAGATTAAAATCCTAGGTCTTTAATATAATATAATATTTAATTAGATCTTCATTTAATTCTTTAATATAATATAGTATTATTAGCTATAATCTTAGATTAGATCCCTAGAACTTAATTTATCTTTTATTTGAAAGTTTATACCCTTTGACCAATATATAACCATTTCTCCCACTCCCCAGCCCCTGGAATTTCCTCCCTATTTCTATGAGTTTGACTTTTTTTTTAGATTCCACATTTAAATAGATCATACAGTATTTGTCTTTCTCTCTCTGGCTTATTTCATTTAACATGACAGGTGTTAATCTGATTGTGGTGACCATTTCACAATATATGCATATATCAAATCATTACGTTGTGAACTTTAAGTATACACATTGTTATCTTGTCATTTATAAAAAAGCAAGGAGAAAAAAACACATCAAAGCTATTAAGTATTCTCATTTACTTTTTTCCTGTGTTCTATATTACTTGTTTCCTTCGGATGTTGGTTCTTAGTTTTTGTTGAATTTGGTTCCTTTTTTCATGCCATTTCTTTTCCTCAAAGGTTTAGTCACTTCTTAATTGTGTGTTTATATTTGTGAATGCAAATCTAAATTAAATTAAAGTAATTGCTAGAGTGCATTTCCTCAGGCTAACTGAGAACCCCTGTCCTCTTGTTCTATTAATACAAATTTCAACTGTAGGAGCCCACATTCCAATAGTTGTGATGTGGAGACGAAAAGGTTTATGCATCTGGCAGGTTTTCCTAAGGAATGTAAAAGCAGTTTATTTTCTACGTGGGGGTTTCCCATCCACTTGGATCTTAAACATTACCTAGAGTAACCCTCTTCTCTGAAATGCACGATTGTTCTGAGTGTTTTGCATCTCAGTGCCCTCTTTAAAGAACTGTATTCACGGCCTTCGCCTGTAAGTAAATTCCTGAATCACTCCTAACAGCCAGGACTGGCACAGGTGTTTTACTCTAAAATTAACTAATTGACCCATTATCATCCATGAACTCTTTTTTTCTTCCAGCCTGAACTTCCTTTGATTTGGGGGATATTTGGAGTTCTGAGGATAATCAACTTTTGGATATCTACTTGTCCACCTCTTTGGGGTGGCATTGCTTCTCTATTCGCATCCAATTTATACCTTCTGAATATCCCTCTCGAGTGATAGCATATCTCCTGGGTTTCCAGGGGCAATCGATATGATTTTTGTTTTCCACTTTTCACTGCATTGGTATGTGGCGATAAAGAGTCTATAAGTGGATGGGTTCAAGAAATATACGAGAACTGGAAATCTTTTCATCTACCTCGCCATCTAATCATCGTCAGAATACTTTAGGAAACAGACTTATGGTTAGTGTTGATCTCGATAGAAACAGATTTCAGCATCTTCTACAAATCACCTAAATTTATTTTATTTTTAGATTGGTTGATTTTTTTAAGATTTTATTTATTTATTTGTCAGAGAGAGTGCAAGTAGAGGGAGCAGCAGACACGGGACTCAATCCCAGGACCCTGGAATCATAACCTGAGCCAAAGGCAGATGCTTAACTGACTAAGGCACAAAATAGATTTTATCTATTTCTTTGAGAAAGAAAGAGAGAGCAGAGAGAGAGACAGAGAGAGAGAGAGAGAGAGATTACGCACAAACTTGGGGGAGGGGCAGAGGGAGAAGCAGTCTCCCTGCTGAGCAGGAAGACCCTCATAGGGTTGGATCCCAGGGCCCTAGGATCATGACCTGAACCAAAGGCAGAGGCTTAACCAACTGAAACACCCAGGTGCCCCTATTTTAATCAAGAATGAGTGAAAGTAGTTTGTTTTCCATGGTGGAGATCACCAAAACATAGTTAAGGAATAACTGTTAAAAACAATAGCCACTTACTTGGCTGAAGAAAACACATAAAGTTATAGGATGGGGTAAGCCAAAGTTTACAGCAGATAAATTTGAGAAAAGCTTTACATTTTCATATTTCAAGTAATATGCACTTTCCTGAACTTCTGGTCTGAATATAAATTCATGTATATTTTGTGGTGGTCAATGTGGGAAATTATTCCAAAAAAGAAAATGATGACAACAACAACAATAGTAATCACCTACTTTCTTTGGTATGAAATTATATTCTTTAAAATGTATTATAAAGGGCACCTGGGTGGCTCAGTTGGTTGAGTGGCTGCCTTCAGCTCAGGTCATGATCCTGCAGTGCCAGGATCGAGTCCTGCATCGGGCTCCCTGTTCAGTAGGAACCCTGCTTCTCCCTCTGACCTCTCCCCTCTCATCCTCTCTCTCTCAAATAAATAAATAAAATATTTTTTAAAGTAGTATAAAAAGCACACACAAAGGCAAACTTGAAATGGATGAAAGACCTCAACGTGAGGCAGGAATTCATCAAAATCCTGGAAAAAAACATAGGCAGTAACCTCTTTGACATCGGCCACAGCAACTTCTTTCAAGACACGTCTCCAAAGGCAAAGGAGGCAAAAGCAAAAATGAACTTCGGCGACTTCATCAAAATAAAAAGCTTCTGTACAGCAAAGGAAACAGTCAACAAAACAAAGAGGCAACCCACAGAATGGGAGAAGATATTCGCAAATGACACTACAGACAAAGGGCTGGTATCCAAGATCTATAGAGAACTACTCAAACTCAACATCCAAAAAGAAGATGAACACATCAAAAAATGGGCAAGAGACATGAAGAGGCACTTCTCCATAGAAGATATACAAACGGCGAACAGACACATGAAAAAATGTTCAGCGTCACTAGCTATCAGGGAAATTCAAATCAAAACCACACTGAGATACCACCTTACACCAGTCAGAATGGCTAAAATTGACAAGTCAGGAAACAACAAGTGTTGGAGAGGCTGCGGAGAAAGGGGAACTCTCTTACACTGTTGGTGGGAATGCAAGCTGGTGCAGCCGCTTTGGAAAACAGTGTGGAGATTCCTTAAAAAATTAAAAATAGAACTACTCTATGACCCTGCAATTGCACTGCTGGGCATTTACCCCAAATATACAGATGTAGTGAAAAGAAGGGCCATATGTACCCCAATGTTCATTGCAGCAATGGCCACACTCGCCAAACTGTGGAAAGAGCCAAGGTGCCCATCAACAGATGAATGGATAAAGAAGATGTGGTACATATATACAATGGAATACTATGCCTCCATCAGAAAGGATGAATATCCAACTTTTGTAGCAACATAGACTGGATTGGAAGAGATCATGCTGAGTGAAATAAGCCAAGTAGAGAAAGTCAAGTATCACATGGTTTCACTTACTTGTGGTGCATAAGGGGTAATATGGAGGACAGTAGGAGAAGGAAAGGAAATGGAAAGTAGGGTAATTCGGGGAGAGAAATGAAACAAGAGAGACTTTGGACACAGAAAGAAACTGAGGGACTTGGAGGGAGGGGGTGGGGGGATGAGAGAGCCTGGTGGTGGGTACTGAGGGCACCTATTGCATAGAGCGCTGGGTGTGGGGAATGGGGAATGAATCTTGGAACATTGAAAAAAAAATAAAAATAAAAAAGTAGTATAAAAACTAAACAAAGGAATATGTAAAAATTTAACTGCAAGAATGTCAACCATAGCATTATTTATTGCAGTAAAATATTGAAAAGAATATTGATTTAATAATTAGATATCTATTTTATTTTTTCTTTAGCTTAATAAACTTCAGTTCTTATAGCAATTTCATATTCAGAGAAAAATGAATCAGAACGTACAGAGATTTCCTGGATTAGAAACAATGCCCTGTAGAATACCACGATCATGGGTAAGTCCATGGATGAGAGCTTTGGCAGAAACATTTCATGCAGGGAAGGAAAATCCATATCCACAGTGTCTATTCCAGTAAGAACAAAACATTGCCCCTTCCATCATGGAAGCAGTCCAATATAATCAATCTGCCACCAGGTAAATGACTATATACCCCCCCCCCAAGGAATGATGCCATATCAAGATTCATCATTGGTCTCTACTGGTGGCAGATTAGGCACTCAGCAGTGGTCTTAGCCAGGTTGTCTTTGGTTAGAGAAAGTCCATGTTGCTAAACCAATGGATAATCTGCATCCCTGCCTCTGTGGCTACTTTATTTATGAGCCCATTGGGTAATGGCAGTAATGACTAAGGAAAGAGGCTTTCTGGTATCCACAGAAAGGGTAAGCTTATCTATTTGATTCTTAAAATTCTCCTCTGTTGAGTTCATCCTTTGGTGAACACTCATATGGGACTCAAATATTTTCACATTTTCTGTGTATTCAGAGAGTTCTATCCACATATCTCTTTCCCAAATTGCCTTATCACCAATTTTCCAATCATGTTTCCTCTAAGTCCCTGACCATTCAGCTCAACCACCAGCCACAGACAATAAATTGGTATACGATTACACATGTGGTCATCTCTTCTTCTAGGCAAAGGAAACAACCAAGTGTACTACGTGAAGTTCTTCTCAATGGGAAGGTTTCCCTTCACCACTATCCTTCAGGAATGTCCCAGGGACGGGTCACAGTGGTACAGTTGTCTACTTTTGGGTGGTATCTGGATATTGTACAGAACCTTCTGCTAGTCAGGCCCAAACATTCTGTTCCTCTGTCAACTGATCCTAGGGAATGCCCCATAAGGCCATAGGTGCAAGATGGAAGACAAAGGTTGTGTAACAGGAATGTGGACCGGTGACATTTGGACCACTTGTTCATGTAACTTACTTATGCCCTCAGGACCTGCTTGGGTCCAGTCAGGTCTACAACAATTCTATTTGGTGATGGAATGCTGCTAGGCACATCCAGCTTTATGGCTGAGTGGGTCAGCTAACACTTAGTTCATGATGGGCAGCTCAGATCATATGGTAACCATTGTGACCAATGGCTAAATGTTTTATCCCTACTAAGGCCTAGTGGCAGGCCAGGGGCAGTTTCTGAAAAGGGGCAAAGATGTATGCAGAGAATGGCAGGGCTTCACTCCCAAGTCCTAATGGCATGCGCTGCATATTAATTAGGCTGGATCAGATGGCTGGTGTGGTGAGGTCACTTGCACAGCAGCCCAGACCTGTGCAGAGCCTGGTCTTGTTCTGAGCCTCCCTCAAAACAAGCAGCTTTTCAGGTCACTGAGTAAGTGAGCCAGCGCAACATGCCCAAGTAAGAAATATGTTGCCTCCAAAATCAGATGAAGCCTACTAGAAATTGTGCCTCTTTCTTGGTTGTAAGAGGGGTCAAATGCAATGACTTATCTTTTATCTTAGAAGGTATGTTTCTGCATACCTCATATCACTGACCCTCTAGAAATTGCACTGAAAGAAAAGGCCCCTGAATTTTGGTTGGATTTATTTATCACTCTCTGACAGGCAAAAGTCTTACAAAATAAGTCTAAAGAAGTCACTACCCGCTGAAAGCAAATTGTTGCTGGTGCTCTTTAATAAAAGATACAGAGAAAAAAGCACTTTCCAGATTAATAGTTGCATGCCAGGCACTAGAGGCTGTGTCCATTTGCTCAAGAAATAAAACCACATGTGGTAGCTGCATTTGGAGTCACCTCCTGGCTAAGCTTTAATAATCTACTGTTATTCTCCAAAGATCCCTCCATCTCTGTGTAGACCAAACGTGGGAGCTGAAGGAGGACGTGTTGGGAATCACCACTCCTGCTTCTTTCAAGTCCTTGATGGTGGCACTAAGCTCTTCAATCCCCCAAGAATGCAGTATTGCTTTTAGTTTGCTATTTTCCTAGGTAGAGGTGGTTCTAGTGCCTTCCACTTTGTCTTTCCCAACATAACAGCCCTCACCCCATAGGCTGGGGAACCAATATGAGGATCTGCCAGCTCCTGAGCATATCTATTCAAAGCATGCATTCTGGAACAGGAGAAATGACCACAGGCTGAGTTCGATGACAAACTGGGCCCATTGCAAGATAGACTGGAGCTAAAAAATAAAAACTCCTCCCTTGGTCACCTGACCTCCATAAGTCCCTACACTGTCTGGTGGACCCCGGTGAATTTGGGCCTTTGCGAAACAAGTGTCGGTTTACAGTCAATGTCTAGTAGTCATTACTTCATTTTCTCCAATGCACAGTTACCCTGGTAAAAGTCTGTAGCTACTTTCAAGGAAGGCTCAGATAAAGACTGACAGTATACATTTGTAATAGTATGCAGAGATCCTCCCTCAAGGAACATGGTCTTCCCTTTGTTCTGGGCTGGGTCTGTAAAGTGACTTAAAACTAGGAATTAAGGGGCGCCTGGGTGGCTCAGTCGGTTAGGCGACTGCCTTCTGCTCAGGTCATGATCCCAGAGACCCGGGATCGAGTCCCACATGGGGCTTCCTCCTTGGCGGGAAGCCTGCTTCTCCCTCTCTCACTCCCCCTGCTTGTGTTCCCTCTCTGGCTCTGTTTCTCTCTGTCAAATAAATAAAATCTTAAAAAAAAAAAACACTAGGAATTAAGTGGAGGGGGGGGCAGGCCATGACTATTTTGATGATTCAGGTTAGACATTTGTTCTCTTGAATTAGAACTTTTCTGCTCATGCAGATTAAGAATTTAGTAAACTGCCTACGTATTTCACTTCAGACCACTCTGATTGCTACTTTGACTCTGCCATCCCTTATGGTAACTATGCTCATACTTGGTCCCTGTCACCCCAGAATCTTAATGCTATCATTGCATTTCCATTTCCCAGTTGAAAAATGTAGTCCTCACTGTAAATTCTGGCCTAATGAGAAAAATGAACACAGAGTTCTCCAAGAATTCCAGGGCTGCCCTTACAGATCTGTTTCTTACTCTATTGGTAAAAGATGTGTCTTCTGAACCCTCCCACTGTGGGTGAGTAGGTCTAAAATGACAAATCCACCTTAAAACTCCAATGTCCCTTAGCCTTTGAATCCTTTCCTCTACATTAAACCAAGGCAGGTCCAGCATTTCTAACGTACTGACTTTGGTCTATCTTTTGGTCCATGCTTCAGCCAACCAACCAACCAAAGAGCATCTTCTTTGTTTGAGCCTCTTCTAACTCCTCAAGCTGTAACATTAAATGCTGAATCTGATTAGTGAGAAAATATCAATAAATTTGGCTTGATCCAATTTTATGTTTCTTCAACCATTCTCCCACGGCCTTAATACGTACTCCCACACATTTTCCCCAGATTTGTGTCCACAAAAGTTAGAAAACTCAAGTAGCTCTTTTGGAGTGTAGAATATACCTCCTCATGGGTCAAACTTTAGGGGCCTCACCTTTAGGGGCCTGCTGGAACTTGAATCTAGTTATAGATCTAAAACGAAAGATGGGTGATGACGTGGGTCCTGAGACTCAGAATCTTTTGCATGGCAACTACCTTAGGAGAGACCATTATCTTTTCTCTGGCAATGCAGTATTAATCCTTTCGAGTAGGATTAGAAAGGCTGCCACCACTGGGGGTGGAGAGGCCTCTTCCCCTGGCAAGGAATACTCCTCATAATTTAGGGGCTCCGTGTTCTCAGCTTCATTAGGGTCTGCCCACACATCCTCATCTCAATTTACAGGATCCTGTTCTTTCCCAGTCAATACCCTCACTTTAACCACAGATACCGGTGACCCTGGAGTTCAATTTGCATTGTAATTCAGCCCATTGTAAAAAGAGAGTCTGCGTTTGATTGTAGATAATCTCAATCCTGAGGCTACAAGAGATAAGGACTACCTTCAAGGCACACACAAAAGTTTGTGCCTGATCTATGCAGGACTTGAACTTGAAATTCAAATCTCTGAGCTCATCTTTTCCTTTTTTTCTTTTCTTTTCTTTTCTCTTTTTATTTTATTTTATTTTATTTTAATTTTATTTTATTTTATTTTATTTTTTCAGTGTTCCAAAATTCATTGTTGATGTACCATACCTAGTGCTCCATGCAATCCCTGCCCTCCCTAATACCCACTACCAGGCTCACCCATCCCCCCAACCCCCTCCTCTCTAAAACCCTCAGTTTGTTACTCGGAGTCACAGTGGGTTTCATGGTTCTTCTCCCCTCCGTTTTTTTCCCCCTTCACTTTTCCTTTCCTTCTGCGAATGTCCTCCATGTTATTCCTTATGCTCCACAAGTAAGTGAAACCATGGGATAACTGACTCTCTGCTTGGTTTATTTCACTCGGCATAATCTCCTGCAGTCCCATCCATGTTGATAGAAAACTTGGGTATTCATCCTTTCTGATGGAGGTCCATTGTATATATGGGCAACTTTGTCCAGCAACATTAGGAACAACTAGTCCATCTCTTTACTACTAGAAATAGAGTTATTTAAAACTAATCATTTAAAACCTGGGTGGCTCAGTTGGTTAAGCGACTGCCTTCGGCTCAGGTCATGATCCCGGAAACCCAAGATCGAGTCCCACATCGGGCTCCCTGCTTGGCGGGAAGCCTGCTTCTCCCTCTCTCACTCCCCCTGCTTCGGCTCAGGTCATGAACCCAGAGACCCGAGATTGAGTCCCACATCGGGCTCCCTGCTCGGCGGGAAGCCTGCTTCTCCCTCTCTCACTCCCTCTGCTTATGTTCCCTCTCTGGCTGTGTTTCTTTCTGTCAAATAAATAAATTTTAAAAAAATCTTTAAAACTAATCAAATTAGGGAGCCAGTTCAGAAAACTCATCCTTAAAATTCTGTTCCTCTAGAATCACTCTCAGGACAAAAATCTATAGTAGTCTGCTGGGGCTGACATTACAAAATATTATAGACTTGGTGGTTTAAACAACAGAAATTTATTTTCTCATTGTTCTGGAGGCGGTAAGTCCAAGATCAGGGTGCCAGTATGGTTGAGTTCTGTTGAGAGCTCTCTTCCTGGTTTGTAGATATCTGTCTTTCTACAGTGTGCTCACAGGACTTTTTCATGTGGGGAGAGAAAGAGGTATCTACCTCTTCTTAGACAGCACCCAGTCCTATTGCGGTTAAGACTCTATCCCTATGACTTTATTTAACCTTAAATATCTCCTAAAAGCTCTATCTCCAAATACAATCACATTTCATTTCAACATATGAATTTTAGGGAGATGCAACAGTACAGAACAATAGATATTAACATACTCAGAGAGACCATTTCACATTATTATCCACAAATATTTCGAGTTGTTAAGACCTCAAGAAACACTGTTGATTTTTTTCTTATGGGAATGATCACTTCAGTGGTAATGAATGTAAAGTAAGCAGGATGCATTATTCAAAGAGAGGGCTAGAACTGGGAATTTGGGGGTTTGGCAATGATCTGGTGGTTCCAGACTTTCAGGCAAGTGGAGCTATGTCAACTGTATCTCTTTGGTGTACTGAACTTGGAGATTTGGGGGAAGAGGCAATTGGCAAAGGGGCCTTTTGAGAAAAAGGATATTTAGTACCAGACCCTACTCTTCTAAGAAGCTCAAAGTTATTATGGTATATCTTTTGCACTGAGGTGTCACTTTCTAGTGCCATCAATCAAGAAGCAACATTGCCCTACTACCCATTTCCTCTCCCAACCAGGAATACTTGTTTTCGCTGAGAAGGAGTTTGAACTGTGATCCAGCAGCACAGAAGAGCTTCATTTAAGAAAGGAGAGGACTGGGTCCTGGTAAGACATGTTCCTTCTCCTAGATTTCTGCTGATCCCCCCTTCTCCATGGAGATGCCCAAACTAATGAAGATGTACTTGAGACCTTGTCCACTGTAACATGTATCAGGCATAGCTTCTGAATAGGTCACTTAGAAACTCCTTGAAGTGGACAGGAGTTCATCTGTTCTCATGCACACCAACTGATGCATAATACAGTAGCAACAACTGCAGAAAGTGGGCCAGTGGTCTTATCAGATTTTCCAATGTTTTCCCCCACTAGGCAACAGTAAGCAGGTATAAACTCTTGGATTGCTTGAAGCTCTGACGATTTGGGACTTATCATAGGAAAAGAGGACGTGAAAGAGGAGAAAGTATATTTTCTAGTAATCCAAATAGAAGTTTGGGGTCAGAATATTTTAAATACTAAAAGAAATGTACCACAGGGTGATGAAGGCTATATCAATAGCTAATAGATGAAAAGAGAAAGAAATATTGGTACCAATAAAGAGATAAAAAATAAATAGTATATATGAATATATACAATATATTAATATATTATAGTAATATAACATGTATTATTAAGCTGTGTCTATATGGATAGCTGTAATCGTACCCCATGCTACTAACAGTGCTTATATCCATGGCTAATTTTTTATCTATATAGTTACCTTTTTCAATAATGAAAGACACCGATTATTAACAAGAAATACATACCAATTATTTCCAATTTTTTTAAAAGATTTTATTTTTTTGACAGAGAGAGGAAGAGATCACAAGTAGGCAGAGAGGCAGGCAGAGAGAGGGGAGGAAGCAGGCTCCCTGCTGAGCAGAAAGCCTGATGCAGGCCTCAATCCCAGGACCCTGAGATCATGACCTGAGCCAAAGGCAGAGGTTTTAACCCACTGAGCCACCCAGGCACCCCAATTATTTCCAATTTTGAAAAGAATTCTCTCACCCCAGAAGAATTTTCTTTCTGAGGATGTTAACCCTTCATAAGTATGGTTGTGCAAGTGAGCGTGAATATGCAGAAAGCTAGTCAGTTCAGCTATATGCCACTGGGCTTTTGCTGGGGAAGTGATTATTTTTAGTGAAGGCATATGAGTTTCAGTTATTTTATGTGAGTCATTATTACTTATATTGTTTATCTAGGAGTTGACAAATAATTAAGTGCTACACTTTCCTTACTACCTCAACCCTTTCTTGTTTCAGTCAACATATGTGGTTAATTCAACTTGTCAATTTTGGATTTTTCTTCTGTTGATATGTGAGACCACCAAACAGCTTCCCACTCTGGGGTCCTTATGGGGGTGAAAAGAAGAAAAGTCAAAATACAGTGGGCTTTCCTCCTACAGAACTCAAAAGATCAGGGAAAAAAGCAGATTTTTCCAAGACATTCTATTTAGTAGACTTAATTTAGGGACACAAAATGTAGGAAGAAGTAATACTTCCTTTCCCATAATAAAAATGCATATTCCTTTGGCAAATTTCAAGAGATTATTTCTCTGGAAATTTCATGCAATTCTATATGTCATGGAGCACAAGAAAAGGGCAGTGGGGAATAAGAGAGAAAGCCTCATCCATCTGCCTCCTCTCCTTTTCTCCATAGGTGCAAATATGCCACCTGCCCAGAGTTCTTGGACTGCTGTGGTCAGGGATGTGCAATGAGGTTTGCGGGGAAGGGTTAAGGACTGTGCAAGACCATATCTGAACTATCTGCTTGGTAGCTTAGGATCCATATTTAAACTACTAAATACCGCTGTTGGGATTACTCAGATCAGATGTCAGAGCCAAATTTCAAGATTAGTAGGGACTCATTTGTGCCTCAGTGTCCTCATTTGTAAAATGAGAATAACTGAGTCATTGTGGGAATAAAATGAAATAATTCATAAAAATATGTGTCATAGTAGAGAGTGTATAATGCTCACCTAATATGAGCTATTATTGTTCTTATTAAGAGGTTCTTGGGCCTTGTGTAGGGGGCTACATAAAGGAGGGCCCATAGAAAAAGGAAGGGGATAAGATAATACCTGGAGATACAGCCAAATGAGAAGAATAATTTCATCTGTTGTCTGAGAAGCTTACCTAAAATTAACATTTGCAAAGAGAAAGGAGGACATTTATATCTTTGTACAAAGATATAAGTCAGAGTTCACATGTTCACACATCACCTTTTCGACTAACATTTCTTCTCAGTCCTGGAAAAGTCCAAGCCTCAGAGAACCACTTCAGGCTCAATACTGGCATCCTATGGGAGTGGAAGCCAGGCTTAACATCCCAAGAACTACAGAAACAATTCTCTTTCTTGAGGGAGCTCCCAGGGGAGGGGCGTTGTATCATAATTAGTATAATAAATATTATTGTGTTTAAGGAATTGATATGAGCAGAATCATAAAGTCTGAGTAGGGGTTCATCAGTTGAATGAAGGATTCTGGGGGTGGGAATGATTGGAGGGGTGTTCAGGAAGACAGAGTTGTGGGAACAAAAACAGAGGGTCATGAAAGAGCATTAGGCCTGAAAAAAGCATAAGTCCTTTTGTGATGCTTGCAAACGGAGTTTAAGAGAGATGGCAGTGAGAGAAAAAGCCAGGGAGGCTGGGAAGGATCAGATCTCTTATGGTCTTGCTGATAGACAATCTGGACTTTCTTTTCATAACTAATAGAAAATTATGGCTGAAGACTCAAGAGAGAGAGACTTAGAAGAGTACATGAAGAAGCCAGATAAGGAATGATAGGGACTGAAATGAAAAAGTATCAGTAGGGATTGTAAGGATGATACAGATACAACAAAAGGTGAGAATATATACTTGGGAGTAGTCAAAATAAAAAAACAAAAAGTAAGCACAGGGCGCCTGGTGGCTCAGTTGGTGAAGCGTCCAACTCTTGATTTCAGCTCAGGTCATGATCTCAGGATTGTGAGATGGAGCCCCATGTGGGGCTCCATGGTCACTGTGGAGTCTGCTGGGGATTCTCTCCCTCTCCCTCTGCCCCTCCCCTCCCACTCTCTCTCTCTCAAATAAATAAATAAATCTTTTTTTAAAAAAGTAAGTACACATGATCTTCCGAGTAAAGATTTTATTTATATGCAATGTTTTACAAAATTATTTAAAATATGTAGAGTCAGTTACACATTTAGCTATTTATTTTGTTGATAATAATAGATTACATGAAATTAGGCCTTCCCCAGAAAGTGGGGTGAGAGAACTCTTTAATTTATGGGACTGGAACCTGGCAAACACACGAAGTCTTTGAAACTTTATTTCAACCTCAGAGGTCAGCATTGGTCTAGGAAGGTCCTAGATAACCTGGTATAATATGGGGCTGGTGCAGAATGAAATGTCTAACTGCTGAAATTAGGACCTATACTCTAAGTAAAGTCTAGGTAACTCAGTCAGTTTTAGGTACTTCTCTGACAGGAGTTCTAATGGTACGGAAAAAGAGATCCATGGCCCAGTGATTGATTTAAGAGAGTGTCACAGAATCCTATAAAATCTGGAAGAAACAGAAGCCCTAGGTCTAGGTTCAGACTACTCCATGGTCTCTACCTTCAAAGATGCATCGAACTGCCCTGACAGGTAGGATATTTATGTGACACCGAAGTTGTCGTTTGCTGGATCTCTTTGTCTCCCTGGGTATCAAAACTCCATCCTGGCATAATTTCTTCCCATGCCTGGTAAAGGTTTATTACAAACTCAGGGGTTAAAGAAGCCCTCCAGATATTCTGGGAGGCAACCCAGAACCAAAGCATCAACAATAAAAGGCTAGTCAACTTCCTATATATCAAAGCACCAAAAGGTCAAGGATGTAAAAGGTGACCTTTACATTTTATAACACGACACAGTGTTTAGTTATTGTTTTCAAAAAACTGTCAGAGAACACAGAAATCTTCAAACAATAGTTAAAATGGATAGAAATTTCTAAAGAGCGTATATTCAGAGTTTAGTGAACACTCAAATATTCGTCCATCTCCAATCTATGTTATTGTATAATTCTACTTCCTCTAACTGTAAAAATAAGATAAATGCAGGAGTACAGGTGATCTAATCTACATTCCTAGTCCTATTCAATATGTGGCTATATGTTAAATATCAACCTGTGCTCAAATAAAATGTAAAAGGTTATTATTTATAATATTTTTTAAAGTAGAAGGCATATGTTTAGAGTCTGAATAACGTACTATAGTATACTTCACTTAGAAATGTTCATTTTTCTTAGCATGATGTCCTGTAAATAATGCAATGAGTTAAAAAATAAACTGGCCTTGGTTCGAGAGGAAAGCCTGATGAAAATGAATATAAAAACAAATAAAAAACAACAACAACCTCAGCGTCTGTCAAGGGGAAATCTGAAACCCCAAATCATCAGTCACAATTTACTATTAATTATTTGAGATAACTCCTCAGCGACTTCTAGGTTATGGTTCTGTCCTTCCAATGACAGTGTTGTACCCAGAAACTAAAGGAGACGGGCCATTCCTGAAAGTCACTGGGTGACACTTACAGTTACATTTGGCTTCCTGTTCTAGAAGAGCGAGAAAGGATTACATTAAGGGAGCGACTGACTCCTTAACTAAAGGCATTAAATGATCATTGAGGGGGCCCTCGAACCAAGTAGCCGTGTTGCGAACATGCATTCTGCAATGGTGTTTAAGACACAAAAGTCTCCATTTCTCTAAGGGAACTGTTTTTTCGGCATGACACACTCTCTCGCTTGCCTTGGAGCCAAGTAATTGGAACCCTAAACACACGGCGGAGCTTCTGTTGGAACCGGTTACCAACAAAACAATACAGAAAGGGATTAATGCAGCTGTTGGTGAATCCCAGGAGGATGGCGAAAGGAAGCGCCAGGTCAATGACTGCTATAACTTCACAGCTATTAATGACACCCATCCAGGCCAGAGCATCCAGGAAGGTCAGAACATGGAAGGGAAGCCAACAGATGACGAATGCCAGGACAACAGCAGCTGCCATCTTCAGGACTTGGTCACGAGTTATTCTGTTCTTCCCATAGCTATTGGTCTTCAGTAAGTGTTTTCTGATTCCGAAATAGCATGTGGCTATGAATATTAAAGGGATAATAAAACCAAGGATATTTTTCATTAAGGCAATCCCAGCGGACCATTGGGCGTATTTCTCAGGGGGGAAGGCCATAATGCAGGCATTCACTCCCAAATACTCAATGGTTCGGACATCTCGGAAATAGAATGTTGGCAATGATGATAGACAGGCCATACACCAGACAAGGGGAACGATATAAGACGCTTGCCAGGGATTTCTTCTTTGAGACAGAAAGGGATAGATAACAGACTGGTACCTATCAACACTCATGCAGGTGATAAAAAAAATGCTGGCAAACATGTTCAGGGTCAGGAAAGAGCCAAACACCTTGCACATCACAGGTCCAAAGAGCCAGTCATATCTGTAAGAGTAATAGGTGGCCCAGAGAGGAAGAGTAGCCAAAAGCAGCAGATCAGCCACAGCCAGGTTGAAAATGTAAATGCTGGAAACCTTTTTAGGACCCTTCTGACAACAGAACAGTGTAACCACGATAGTATTGACAAGAAATCCAATCACAAAAATAATATAGTAGAGGATAGGAATGGCATCTAAATGCTTATCTGACGGCTTATGTGAGCAGTTAAAGGTCGACCCATTGCCAATGATGTTCACGAGTCCGAAGTGCAGGCTGTTGGTAACGTTTTTGCTGATGGAGGCAAGGGAGACGTTGTTCTTCATACTGCAAGCTCGGCTGCTCCTACTTCTTACACCTTCTGTGAAAATTAAAAAAGAAAAAAAAATGGAACCCCTAGACTGCATACAGAGTGTAGGACATTATTAAATCATTAGCATTTGAAAGTTTGTGGGAAAAAAAGGTGGGTGATGATAGAAAACACTGGGAAGCGCACTCATGCCTTGTGAAAAAAGAATGGATTTTGCTACTTGAAGAAGAAAAGGGAATTTCCTCAACAGTACCAAGCAGGTAAGGCATTTCAGCCTCAGGGACTGAAAATGCTGAACAAAAAACTCTCTTTGGCCATCGTTTCTATCATATTTTCAAAAGCCTTAAAGAAAATCAATAGTTCAAAAAGTTAGCCTGGGTAAGAAATAGGGAAAACAAATGAGAAGGAGTCAAGAAATACGAAAAGTTAATATTTCAAAAACACTTGAGCACATATCCAGGCTGTATACTTTCTAGAAACCACAGTGCTGCCCGCTATTGCATAGAGAAATGCCTTATTCAAGTAACTAATTATGTACAAATCATCACAGCTATGGAAAATATAAGTAACATAAGCTATGGAAAAAATAAGTAAGTGCACAAAAGACTTAAAGAGAATATGCAAAAGAAACAGATTGAGATGGGGGTAGGGTTGGTTTTTACCAATTTAACCCAAATTCCTTTACTTCTACTTTCCCATTGTTTTCAGAATAATAATATCATTAACAGGGAGCTCTGGAGTAGGTACATATTTCTGAAAGCCCCCTGTTCGCACTTTAATAGAGAATATTCATTTTTGATCTAGATGTTTAATCTGCATAAAAGGAAATTTATTTTCTTTTTCAATTAGGAAAAGAACAAGAAAAAAATAGCCAAATATGATTTTGATTGCTCAATGAAATAAGAATTGAACATCAATGATGAATCATGAGCTAATTGTATCATTTTTCTTTTGCTATTGTTTCAGTTTTAACACAACAAAATAGAAACAGTGCTACATAGCTCTCAAATGTTGTAATCAGTGCTCAGGTTTTTGTGATACTGGGTTTTTTTTTCTTTGTTTGTTTTTAGGAGCAGCATTACTTTAACACAAAAGAAAATTAGCTGAAGATAAACACAGAAAAGACTATTACTTTTGATAGTTTCAAAATACATCCAAACTACTCGATGAGAACCGCAATCACCAAAGAATCTCCTGGTAAACAGCAAAGTTATCATTTTTGTCTAAAGCTCATTCTCTCATCATCTTGACCTAACAAAGTACCATGAAAGAATCTCAAATAAACCCACTTGAAGACTTACTGGTCGTTGGAGTTTAAAACTTAGTTATCATAAATCAGCTTGCCTAGTTCCTAAGCGCACCCCTGTAAGAGAAACAGCAGTAAAAGAATTTAGGAGTTTTGCAAAATACAGTGTTAAAATACAGGAAAAAGGGAAAATTCATCCATAAAAAAAGTACTTTCACTTAATGTATGTTCTATTCTCCAAATACAGTATATAGAAATTGTGCAGACCTACCTTAAAAATTCAGGCTGAAGAATGCTTTGAATTCTGTGCTTATTCGTTCCCTTAAACTCGGGGACGTAATAGCACTAGATCTCTGGTTTCCTTCTTATATGTTCGGTCTGTCCACTGGGAGCCTTCAACCTACATAATTCTAGGGCTGACTTATGAACACTTGCCAGCTTTCCAGAGAGGTTTTTTTTTTTTTTTTTGGCTGCAAAACGTTAATCTGAAATTCTCACTGTCTCCAATCATAACAGCTCATTCAAATAAATCTCAAACAAAAAAATGAAGTTTCCACAAATGTGTTAGAGAATTTTGAAATCAGTGGCTTACTTTAAAAGAAGAATATAATTATTTGCAGAATTTTTGCTTTCCTTTTCCCTGATACTGACATTCTAAGGCGAGTTAAGGAGTGGAGAATAGAGAATTTATTCTAGTAGCAGTGCTTTTGTCCAGCAATGTCTGTTATCACCTTCATTACTTTTTGAGATTTTTACTTCTGTTCATTAAAGAACAGTAGCGACTTTACTCGAAGTCTAAACTTTCTGAAACTTCTCCCTTGCTTCAAGCAATTTTTGTTGGCTGGTTGCTGGAGAGATGGTGATAGGAGTGATACAATTTTCGTGTCTTCAAAATAGTGCAAATAGTGCCTCCTTTCATAGGTCCCTGTCCTGTTTGAGGTTTAAACACAGAGCACACACAGGTGAAGAAGGATCAGGCAACCACCACGGCTCAGATCACCTTTGGTTTTTCTTTTTGTTGGCGGTGGGGGTGACCAAACTTAACTGATGGGTCCCATAGCAGCAAGAGTAACAAAAGAGAGAAAGATCAGAACAGGTGACGGCAGTGAGACTAACAGCCAACAGTAAACTCTAAATGCCATACATTGTGCTGAGTGCTCGATAGTTTCAGAGAGAGCCAAGGGAACATACTGGTCTGTATATGGCCTCTGGGATCAACTGCCAGACTCCACACGTTCAGCTGCACCCACTTCTTCCTCCTGTGACCTTGGCCAAGTTCCTTTCCTTCTCCGTGTCTCAGTTTTCTCATCTGAGAAGTGGGGATGATGTTAATTACTTACATTATAGAGTTTAGAGAATTAAATGAGCTAATACATTTTAGGTGCCTCGAACCATGTTTCCCACATGATGGGTGCAATTATAAAGTCTTGCTATTACCTCCATTTTCCAAATCTGGAAGCTAGGGCTCAGAGAGGTTAAATGACTTCCCTGAGGTCACATAGCTATTAAATGGAGGACATCTGAATTTTAACCAGGGCAATCTCATGACAGAGTCCACGCTCTTAACCTTCACATTAAAGGAGGGAGCTCTTGCTGGGCCTTTCCTCTCGTTCTCTGTCCTGGCCAAAAGAAAACATGTGACATTTACAAAAAGCCACAGCCAATCATTCACAAGCTGTCACAAAAACACTAAGGGAGGGGAAAAGAGTTTGAAGGATTGTTATGTGGGGGAACAGATTTTTCTTCCTTTTATTCCCCATATTGCAGTCAATCTTGTGGCACATGGGACCAGAAAGAAGAGGTCACCCTTGCCTGAAAACTACAGTAGGATTCAAAGGTTTGCACACCACCACACTTGGTGACTCTTTCGGTTACACTGAGTTTGCTCACTGAGGAAATGCTCCTAAGACACATACATACCGTTGTGTTCCATTTCAAAACATTTGTTTCTTATGCTCTGGACAGATTCAGGTGGAGGTTCTGTCCCAGTGGTGGAGCACTGATGTCTGGGAAACTAATGAGCGGGCACATACGGTTATCGGCAGGAGAGATGCAACAGGAGCTGGTTTCACTCTTCGTTTAAGCCTAGTTTCTCCCTCCATTTCTAATGTTTGTTTTTGTCACATACAGGGGAATCTTCCAGGCCAGAGCCCCCTGAGTGGTCACGATGGGTCAGATTCCCACCCTGCTCTATTTCTAGCCCCCTCTTAGGCGGGTTGCAAAGAAACAGCCAGGAGGTAAGCTATAAATGTTTGAGAACAAACTGCAGGCTCGCGTCTGGGAGACCTAGCCTTGAACACCCCCGAGGAGCAGAGGACCTTGTCTAGAGCTTTTGTCCTTCATAACACTAAGTTCTGACGTAAATAAAGTTTAAAGAGGCACACATTTCCCAGAAGATTAAAAGAACACTTACTCGGCTTCCTCATAATTTTAGAAGCAAAAATTTTCACAACTCAAAGAAAAACTTTGTAACTGCAGGGAATGAAGGGAAAAAGTCCTTTTTTAAAAAAAGGAATAACAATAATATTGACACCACTTGAAGCAAGAAATACAGCATATTATTGATTCGGCAAAAAACTCCGAGTTAAGCCAACAATGTAAATACACTTGAGAGTCAAATAAATGTCAGTCACAGGAAAGCTGTACAATGCAAAAAAAAAAAAAAAATTAACTCTCCTGGGGACAGGGGTTAATTTTTCTGCTGGAAGATTGGCTTTAAAAGCCCCAGGTCATTTGAATAAATTATGCAGCTCTTCAGGGCAAGTGAGGCTTGGCTAGCAGAATTAAACAATGGTAAATCACTTTAATTTTTTTCTAGTGAGTACCTATTATTTATCATGAGATTACTTAACAGTAAAATTTAAACGACCAGCTTTAAAAAAAAAAAAAAAGATGTTCTTGAGAGGACTTTCTCCTCTCAAGGAGAGGACACAGGATTCAGAAAAAAAATCTTATTGGTCCCTCTCACCCTCAACTCATACACATAGATGAGGCTTTGAAGGAGAAGAGGAATTATTAAATGCAAAAGTCAGGATATATTGTCCTGGTTCTAAAGGTGAGGTTAGAGGTGCAGATCATGGAATAATTCAATGTGTGGGGGCCTTCTTTTTCAGTTTAAGTTTTTTCAGGGTCATTTTAATTTTCCCCACCCCAACCACCTGAGTCCCTATCCAGACCAATAGCATTTCCATTTCTCCCAAGTTCTATAAACATGCACGTGCACACACCAATCTTTTTCAATTCCCTTACCTATAGGGAAGCTTTACTTTAATTGCCACTGTATTTTTCCAAACCTGGGTATCCCCGAAAGGAGGATAGTTAAGAAGATTGTTAATTATTGATATGTCTTTCCAGGTTTTCTTTGTGCCTCTCTTTAGTTTCCAATTCAATGAGAAAAATAACATCAGGATGAAAGCAAATGAAAAAGAGCTAACAATCAGATGATTCATTTTGCAGAAACCAGCCTAAAAATTAAGTAAAACGGCCAGTATGAGTGATTATTTGCATCAAATTAACTGTCTGCTTAGGCATCATACAGAGAGTAACTGAGAGGGATATTAAATCAGTTAACAAGGTGAAATCCATGTGGTGAAATGAGTAAATGTCTGATTCAGTACATTCCTGAGACCAGTTGTTTCCAGCTGAATCTCGTCCCAAGAACATAAGGAGAAGGAAGAGTTCCAATTTCCCTTTGGCCCAAAGGCATCTGCAGGCCTGAGCCTCACTTTCTGACCAGGATCTCACAACAGGCACCCCAGTTCTACCACACAGCATCTCAGTGCATGTAACCCACCTGGTAGAAAACTAAAAAATTGATCCTTGTCTTCATTTTTGGTTCACATTCATTTAACTGATCTGGGATTTCCCTATTTATCTGACTCAATGGATTAGGTAGGGCATTATAATATGCCACTCCAAAATATGGCACTTTTGTATGAGGGTTATTGTGAGCTGGAGACAAATTGAGCAGAAGCAGATCTAAGAAAAACTCTCTGCCCCCCCTCCTATTTACCTGAAAGCGGGATATGAATTGATGAATGTGTCTCTCTTTCCTTTACCCTGAAGGACAGAATGCTTTTTAAATATATATTTATTTATTTATTTATTTATTTATTTATTTATTTGACAGAGAGTGACAGCGAGAGAGGGAACACAAGCAGGGGGAGTGGGAGAGGGAGAAGCTGGCTCCCCGCTGAGCAGGGAGCCAGATGCTGAGCTCGATCCCAGGACCCCAGGAACATGACCTGAGCTGAAGGCAGACGTTTAATAGCTGAGCCACCCAGGTGCTCCTAAAGGACAAAACTCTTAACGACCAGCAGAGCTCTAGACTCTCACCAGCCCAGAGATGGACCTCAAGAATAATCTACACAACAAACTTTACTAAATAATTCCTATCCTCTATTCGTTTTCTCCATATATATTTAGCTTCTTACAGTTTGTCACTCTAAAAGTCTAAATCCCTTTTCTTTTCTCCCTTCTCTATAAATTTATTGTTCTTTTGTTAAGACGCGATACAATCTCAAATCCTGACCACCACTCAGTTTTCCCACATGTATGCATAATGCACGTGTTAGTCAACTCTGGCTCTATTTAATCTGTCTTTTGTCAGTTAATTTCACACTGTCAGCTACTGGACCTAAAAGGGTAGAGGAATTTTGTCCTTTCTTACGATTAGCTTGACTAAATTATCCAAAATGGCCAATTAATTAAATACATCAAACCGACCAGTTGTCTTAGTAATATTTAACCACCACTGTTAGGTAATGAGCATGTTTCCCGAGAGATGTTTTCAGATTGGCTCTCATCAGGCTTGAAGTCCAGAATAAGAACTTTCTCAAATACCCCAGGCTTTCAGTGATTCACTCACATCAACAAAATTCTCACAAATCTGGGGGCACCAGGGTGGCTCAGCTGGTTAAGTGTCTGACTCATGATTTCAGCTCAGGTCATGATCTCAAGGTCATGAGATGGAGCCCTGAATCAAGCTCTGTGCTCAGCACAGAGTCTGCCTGAGATTCTCTCCCTCTCCCTCTCACTGTGTCCTTCCCCCAACTCAGGCTCCCCCTCTGTCTTTAAAATAAACAAACAAACAAGTCTTTTAAAAAATTCTCACAAATATGACATATCACCTTCACTGCTACTGTATTATTTTATGATAAGGTTATGCCACTTTTTGATGACCATAAAACTTGTGTTCTTTATTTAAAACACCCTCTCCATCTCCTTCCCAATACCAGTAGAGGAAATCTGACTTGGTGATTATGCAATTAGACCAGGAGAACTGGTAACTGGGAGCGTATTTCAGTTCAGCAGGGATGATCATTCTAGAAGCAAGATTGATGAAGCCTCTAAATCATTCTCTCCACTGGTTTTACCTCTCTGAGCCCTTATTTCTAGTTGCCACCCAATTTTATTGAGACTTTATTTTACTGATGATGTTTTAGTCAAGTCCCTGCTTCAGGCAGCCTAGAAGCTTTTGTTTGATTAATTCAAATAAGACAAACTCTCAAAGTCAGAGAATGGGGGTAGAGAAAAGCAATGCCTCATTGCTGTGTCTACAACAAAGAGAGGGAAGGGAACAAAAGAACATCTCTGAGAAACTAGCCATAAGTTCAAAGAAAATAATAAAAACAAATGATTATTTGGCTCTGTTTGAGTGACTCATCTGCTCAACCTCTTCCCGAGGCCCCTAAAAAAAGACAGAAAAATAACAACACATTGTGCAGCTTTGCTTATTTATTTATTTATTTGTTTGTTTGTTTGTTTGTTTTACAGACAGAGAGAGAGCATGTGCACAAGCAGGGGGAGGGGCAGAGGAGGAGGGAAAAGGAGACAGAATCTGAAGCAGACTGTACTGATCCTGGAACCCAAGGGAGAAGCAGGCTCTCCACTGAGCAGGGAGCCAGATGTGGGGCTCAGTCCCATGACCCTGAGTTCATAATCTGAGCTGAAACCAAGAGTTGGAGGCTCAACCCACCTGGGCCACTCAGAAGCTCCTCTACAGCTTTAGATATAATTTGCTTTGGAGGTCTAAAACAATTTAAGATCAGAAGATAGAGAAAATGGCAGGAAGTCAAGTGACCATGAAGGATTATAGGGCTTTTACTCCAAGGAAATAAAAAACAGGACACTGATCACTGGGGGTTCTGAGACTGCTTGATATTTTAGGTATTTATCCTACCAGTCTTGGATTCATGGTGTTCAGTACAGATTTGTAAAATCTATAACCAGAAGAATTTTTACTGTAAATAATTTGTAGTGTAGCCCCATAGAAAATAGTTCATGTTCAGATATCTGGAAATCGATACAGTTCCATACAATTATGTTGTATCTTATTTCATCATTAACACTCCTGTTCCATAGTGGTCCTATTTTATATTGGTCACACAATCAGAATTATTCACTTTTTTAAAAAAATCGAGATATAATTCACATACCACAAAATGTACCCATTTAACATGTACAATTCAATGGTCTTGAGCATATTCACAAAGTTGTGTGACTATCACCACTATATAAGTCCAAAACAGTTTCATTACCTCTAAAAGAAACCTAATCCCCATTAGCAACCACTCTCCTTTCCCCCATTTCCATCCTCTATTCTCCTCTTACTTTAAGCTTAAAAGATGAACTATAGGGGTGCCTGGGTCACTCAGTTAAGCGTCTGCCTTCAGCTTGGGTCATGATCCCAGGGTCCTTGGGTTCAGCCCCACATCCCGCTCTCTGCTCAGTGGAGAGCCTGCTTCTCCTTCTCCCTTTGCTGCTTCCCCTGTTTGTGCTCTCTCTGTCAAATAAATAAATAAAAACCTTTAAAAAAAAAAAAGATGAACTGTAGCCTAGAAATTCCAGAAGACATTGTCTAGAGAAAAAGATAACAAATCAAAACATAAATGAATGAACTTTAAGAACAACCTTGCATACTATTTTCATTGTGCTTTAGTTATTTTCAATGGCATGAGTCTGTGGCCCCACAGACCTGCAGTAAACTAAACACTCATTCAGTGAACGTTTAGTCTTGTTCGTGTAAGTCTACTTACCCCTGACTGTATACATTCTTGTTGAGCTATTTGTACTAAACTCCCAGTAAGGTTTCTTTGGCATTAATGCAAAAAAATAAATGTCATGTAAATAGCCTCTAGCGTTGATTCTATCTGAAGGTCCCTAACCTCTTTGTGAAGAGAAGTCACTTTTCATTTCCCCAGACATGAAGTCCCCAGGGGTTGTGAGAGAGGTGCTGACATCAAAGACTGTGAATAGAGTAGGGAGGGGTACCAGGCACTCCGCTGAACACCCGATAAACATGCCATATGAGCCTCTCAACAATCCTGAGAGACAGTTGTCATCCTCGTTTCATAAATAAGGAGAGGAGAAATTCAAACAGTGAAGCACACAGAGGTTAAATAATTCGCCCAAGATCAAACCACTCGTAAAGTATGGAACTCAGGCTCAAACCCCAGCCCTGAAGTTCACTCTGCCGTTCTGGTGAATATGAGGCACAAGATGAATTAATTTCCCCAATTCAAGAGGGACTTCTAAGCATTCTAGAAATTTCTGGGTTAAAGTCAATCAGAAAAACACTTTTAAAAATTAGCAGGATAACTCAGGAAATGAGAATAATTGATAAATATAATATACTCAGAGCAAATCTCACAGGTTAAATGTTGTAAAGAGAAGAATTTTCTTTACTGACTTAACTCAAAAATGAATGCCTGTAGCTAAGATGAAGTCAATAAGGTGCAAAGAGCTTGAATTGCAACAGTTTAGGGTTTTGTTTATATAACTTAACTGGCTGTACAAATCTTTTTGGAGTACTGGGAAAGCTTTCTAAAGAAATCTAAAACTGTATACGTATATAAAATAAAATGACGAGTATATAACTGGTCCTACACTTTCCAAATAAATGTAGTTTTTTCTATCAGATTGTAAACTTCTATTTTTTCCCTTGAAATTTTGCCAAATACTTTGAGACGCTCCAGGCACTCCTCTGTAAGACTTAGGATGAATAATAGAATTTTAAAAATGTGAGTTCTATTATGTATCCACCTGGCTAACCTACCCAGCAAACTCTAGGCAACATAGGACGGTAGAAGAGACAGGTGAGAAGGATCAAGCTCATTGCCCCAGTCGTTAACAAGTAAATCTTTGAGAATAATTAATTGATTTGGGGCCAGTAAGTTCATTAGTTAATTATGGTTGTTCTGTGTTTCTTTGGAGGTTCGAGGGTGGAAGCTAGAGAAGAGAACGGTCCTCCTTTCCCTGGGAAAGAAGTGCATGGAAAAGTTGGATTTAACACTTCGCCACGCCATCCCTTGGGATGCTCATGTAGGAAACCGCTGACATTATCCACACCATAGTTAGAGCCTGAGCTTCGTTGAGACAACTTGTCTTTTCAATAAACACTTTCTCGGGACCTACCATGAGCCAGGCCTCATGTCAGGTGTTGAAAATACAGAGATGAGTAAAATGTGCCTGAAAGTTTCCAGGAGCTTCCCGTCTCATTTATTTCAAAGAAATAAACTCTTTATAACAATTTCTTTCTTTCTTTCTTTGACTCTGTGAATATGAGCAAGCCTTAGGGGGAGTTCTTAGGGTAAGGAGAGGGGAGTGAAAGGAGAATCTTTCAGAGTCCACTGTAGGCTGGTAGCTGCTAGAAGACTTATACAGGTAATATATTATCCATTTGTCAGAGTCTGTCTCTTTCTCTCTGCCACCGCATCTATCACATCCCCTTCCTTCTCACAGCCCTTCCTCTCCCCCTCTCTCATTTCTCCTCCAGCAATTCAATTTTGCGTCTTGTCCTTGTTACCGTTTTTGTAACTTGCGTTGGACAGACTGCAATGAAAAATATATTTTTCCAATGTGACAGATTCAAAGCAATAGGCTATGCCATGGCCATCACTGGTCTCAAGGACCAGACGGTTCAGATGATTAGATAAACAACACAGGGATCATGTGGACAGATCAAGGCAATGAGGTGGCTGATTGTCACAGATGCTGACCTAGAAGGAACAGTACAGAAGTTAGGTTATCGTCCCACTCCAAAGGGACCTAAGCGTCCAACTACTGGGCTCTACATTCACAGATTAAAAATAAAATAAAGAAGACTTTGGAATATGCGATGTCAAACATACCACTAACGATTTTGACGACATCAGTCTATTCTCACCCATATTTAATCATAGAGCACAGCAGTTCAAAACACAAGTCCCAGAGTCAGAGGCACCTAAGTTGGGTCCCTATTCTACTGTTTACCAACGGTGTGACCTTAGGTAAGTTACATCACATCTGAGTTCCAGCTTCTTTACCTGGGCTATTGTAAGGATTAAATGAGACAAGACGTAATAAAGCATTTAGTACAGTAACTGGAATATAGTACATTCAATGAATCATTCCCATTTGGATTAAGCCACCATGATTACTTGTCAAAAGTAAGGAAGCCAGGGGCCTCTGGATAGCTCAGTCGGTTAAGAGTCTGCTTTCAGCTCAGCTCATGATCTCAGGGTCCTGGGATGGAGCCCTATATCGGGCTCTCTGCTGGCGGGGAGGCGGGGGGAGTATGCATCTCTCCCTCTTACTCTCCCTCTGTGCTTTCTCTCTCAAATAAATAAATAAAGATTTTTTAAAAAAGGTAAGTAAGCCAAATAAATCAGTCATGTACTACACTATTCTGTGGCCACTTTATACCAAAGGATAGATGTAGTTTGGCATGAGATACAAGGTGGCATAAATAAAATATTTTCTGGAGATTAAGTGATTCGTGTTCACATTTCTACAAACATAAAATAGGAAGAAAAGCAGTACCTCCTCACAGGTAGTTGTGGATTGTGGGAAATAATGTATATAGAGAGTACACAGAGCAGGCTCTAAGTAAATGGTAGTATTTAAGCACACTGTTGCTATTATTGGTGCTATTGTTATGATGCTGTAAACAAATAATAACAACTATTATTAATTAAACATAATCAGTATTATTAACAATTACTGAAAACTGCCTAAGCAGCTCTAAACCCACTCTTTGCCTTCTAAACAAAGTTATGAACTCAAGTGTGGCTGAGCGATGACTAACGAAGACCTTAGAATGAAAGACATAGCTTATGTAGACAATCTGTAAACATTAAATAATGTTACTCCACTGTTGAAATGTCTCCAGCGTCTTCTCCTCTTTTCACGTGGCTTACAAGGGCTTCCATGATATAAACTGCATCCTTTTCCCAACCCACACACACACCAGCATTGCCAGCACCCCAAAGACCTAAGTTCCTACCTCTTTCTTCCAGTTTGCTGCACTCCAGTCACACCGGCTTCCCTGCTACACCTCCTACTCCCCAAGCAGGCTGGGCCCTCAAGGCCTTCACAGATGCTATCCCCGAATGATGACTTGCCCCAGATAGCCACGTGACCTGCTCTCACTCCTTCTGAGATCTCTGCTCAAATGTCATCTTATTAATGACGCTTTCCCATCCCTTTCTAACTAAAAGACCTTCCCATATCCTGCCTTATGTTACATCATAGCCATTATCACCATCTGATATAGCATTTGCACACACACACACACACACACACACACACACACACACACACAATCACATTTTGTCTACTGACTTTCTCCCAGACCAGAAAGTAATCTCTTTTAACAGGAACTTTGCCTCTGGTTCATTGATGTGTCTTTAGATCTCAGAGCCAAATCTGACACAAAATAGGAGCTCAATAAATACTTGTTGAATGAACGACTATCACTTAAATTTGTCCTTTAATTGGAAGTGTTTTTTGTTAGTTTGGAACAAAGGACCATCTGATGGGAAAATTCTCATATCAATTACACCTACATTTCAGACAACTCTCGATTTAAAGCTGTACCCCAAGTATGGATTTTATGAAACTGGTATGATCTAAAATTTTCTTTCCTATTTGTTACCATTGTTTTTGTTCCTAGGCTCAGAATAATACCACCTGTTATGACAAAACATTTGTCATCATTGGGATTTGATATATTAACATTTCGAAGTCTATTTGCAGTCATGTAATTGAAATGCAATCTGCAGCTGTAGGGCACAGAGCTTTATTTGTGCTATTCAAATTTTAGAAAAGTTCATACCAAGTACAATATTCAAACTAGACTTTTATTATTTAACTACTAATAAAAGAAATGAAACCTAATACTATAAACTGTTCAGCAAAATTCCTAATTGTTCTTACTAAGGCATATGGCTGTTTATGTCCCAGGGCAGTTCAATCGAACCATTTCTAAACCAGAATATACATTTCACCTGATGGTGAATATAAAAATGAAGTTCCTCCATTAACTCACTTATTCATTCACTTAAAAACCATTTCTCAAGCATCTTCTTGTCATGTGTCCGACACCATACCAAGCTCTAGAGTGTGATACAAAAATGACCAAGAAGATCTCAGCCCTTAGAAGAAAGTCTAAATTGATTGAGGGAGATTAATACAAATATGTGGAAGGAACACTAAGTCGGTTTAGGCAAAAGTTTCAAATGGGGAGTAACCAAGAGGCAGGTCATGAATAGGACTCAGGCCATTGTTTGTCCAGCTGAGATCTGATTATCAACTGCATGGCTTGTTAAAACCTCCGATTCCTGAGGGTCACTGCCAGACTTCAAGATATCGCCCAAAGACCTGAAGTCTACAGTGAGCTTCTGGCCTGATTCTGATGCACACTAAATGTGGTGCTGGTATATGGCAGGGAGAGAATAGAAAGTAAGTGTGGAGAAAAATAAAAATATATGTCAGGGCTCCTGGGTGGCTCAGCCAGTTAAGCGTCCAACTCTTGATTTGGGCCCTGGTCATGGTCTCGGGGTCATGAGATCGAGTCCTCCGTCAGGCTCCATGCTGGGTGTGGAGCCTACTTAAGATTCTCTCTCTTGGGGCGCCTGGTTGGCTTGGTTAAGTGACTGCCTTCGGCTCAGGTCATGATCCCGGAGACCGGGGATCGAGTCCCACATTGGGCTCCCTGCTCGGCAGGAAGCCTGCTTCTCCCTCTCTCACTCCCCCTGCTTGTGTTCCCTCTCTGGCTGTGTTTCTCTCTGTCAAATAAATAAAATCTTTAAAAAAAAAAAAAAAGATTCTCTCTCTCCCTCTGTCCCACTCCACTCCCTCCACTCCCCACCCCGGGTCGCACTCTCTCTCTCTCCCTAAGTATCTATATCTATACCTATGTATCCCAGAGCATTATTACAAAGGGCCTTTATAACCCCTCTTTGGAGTTTAGATTTAATCTGCTCATTTTTTAAAGATTTTATTTTTAAGTCATCTCTACACCCAACATGGGGCTCAAACTCACAGCCCCGAGACCGAGAGTCGCAGGCTCCACTCACTGAGCCACCCAGGTGATCCTAATCTGCTCATAATGAGGAAGTTTTAGGCAGAAAACTGGCACAATTAGGTCCTTTTTAAAAAGAAATGTTTGGACAATAATGGGCAGGATGAGTAGGTGTGAAAGAACTTAAGGCTGTATGTCCCATTAGGATGTTTGGTGTAAAAGCTCACACTCTATGTTCCTCACCAACCTTAAATATGATGCAAAATTCATCATAAAAGAAGAACCTGGAAAAAACTGCGGTCATGGAATGTACAGAATCTGTTGTTTGGTTTGAAGGAAAGGCTGGTTAGGTGAATAATCTACTTACTACCATTTCCCCAAAACATCTGACATTTTCTCCTATTATGCTACAATCTATAGAAAAGCAATGTTTCTCTGTGGAAATAAACTGATTTTAGTTTGCACCTGGATTGATTCTGGGAACACCACTGATCAAATCTCATTGTAATTTTTCTGAATTACCTCAAGCTTACCATATTCTTAACCAGATGTCCATTTGTAACTAACTTTCATTCCTCCTGAATTTCTGAAGCTTCATGTCTCCTATCTGTGTGAAGGTACCTCTGTGAAGTGTGAGAGAAAGTTTACTTTTCCCCTCTAGGTTAATTCAGTTCTACCAGCTAAAGTTCTCAGAATTCATATATGCCGTTCCTTATAAAGAGTGTTATTTAGGACAATGTTACTCAATAAAAGAGGTAATGGTACTGGTTATTTTTTCTCTCTTTTTTAATTTTACTAGCATATAATGTATTACTTGTTTGAGAGGTGCAGATCTGTGATTCTTCATTCTTACACAATTCACAGCACTCACCATAGCACATACCCTCCCCAATGTCCATCACCCAGCCATTCTACCCCTCCGACCCTCCCCTCCAGCAACTCTCAGTTTGTTCTGAAGATTAAGAGTCTCTTATGGTTTGTCTCCCTCCCCAGTCCCATCTTGTTTCATTTCACACAAACATGTGTAAACATTTTATTATGATAATTAGTGAAAATATTAATACTCCTGCTAATAATAACTGTGTTAATAATAACTACCATTTCTTCAGCATTTACTATGTGTTAGGCACTGTACTAAGGAAGCATGTTACAGCACCATTATCTCTCATTTATCCCTCATAACAACACTTTGAGATAGGAACTTTAAGTCCCACCTTACGGGAACTGAAACAACTTGGTCAATGTCATTCAGCTGACATATGACAAACACAAGATTGGCATTCACACCTGCTTGCCTCAAGAAAATGATATTCTTAACTCCCTTGCTCTACCATCTTGGCTCAGTTTAACTGCACCTAGTTTTCTTTATGGATATATTACTGTCACAATGCTTCTTCCATTCCGTCACCCTAAGACATCAAAAGATCCTATGATTCTGACTTACAAAGGTTCTGGGATTAGGAATTTCCCTTGAGACTATTTTAGTTTATTACGAGTCACTTTTCATAAATGTATGTAAATTTCAAATTCCTGTAAGTGTCCTAAGTTGCTTCATATATGTGTTCTTTTTCTAGTGATACCCTATGTCAAAAGTAAAAGCCTTATCCTCTTGCCTTTAAATTGCTGATAAGATGGAGAGGGAAACATAATCCACACTGATAGCATCTCAGATTCAGAATATTAGGGAAAGGGATAATAGATTTTGAATGACATTCTTAGGTATGGGGGATTTGAGCATCCAGCTTTCCTCATCATAATAGTAAAAATACTTTACATTAGGGGTGCCTGGATGGCTCAGTCAGTTGGGTGTCCGACTCTTGATTTTGGCTCAGGTCACAGTCTCAGAGTCTGCGAGATCAAGGTCCCCATCAAGCTTCCCACTCAGCAGGGTGTCTGCTTGAGATCCTCTCTCTTCCTCTCCCTCAGCCCCTCCCCTCCCCACTTGCACTCACGCACTCTCTCTCTCTAAAATAAACAAATCTTTTAAAAAAATACTTTAATGTTTACCAACCTTTGTCACATCTGTTATCTTATTCAATCCTTACAAAAATGAAGTGGGTTATTATCTCAATTGTTACATGGAAATTAATACTCAAGAGCAGTTAAGTGATTTGGTCAAGGTCTTATGGCTAGTAAGGCTCCTGTCCCTATTCCAGTTTTCAACCAGCCTCTTTGATATTTCTGCACAATGTAATTTTTCCAAAGAATATGATAGACAATTGACATGAAGAGAAATAATAATAGCTGTTATTCCTTAAATCAGTCCCTAAGTTAGTTTTTTTTACTTGCCACATATATGACTGTCAAAAAAAACTTACACAGTAGGTATTATTATACTCATTTTTCAACTGAAATACCAAAGCAGATATATCTGCCAAAACTGGCAGACCTGAAATTTAAAACTAGATCTGTTTGGCTCCAAAGTCCATGGTCTTTCCACTAAGTGAAAAGAGTAAATGAACACCAAAAAAGTGTCCATATTTTCAAAATCAAATAAATTCCAATTCAAATAATCTTGGATTTCTATTTTTTTAGCTTAATGAAGTAATAAAAAAATAACTTTGAACTGATGAGATTTTATTAATCAATGGTGGGATTAATAGCCAATATGATCATACTTAGTAGAACTCAATTATTTCTCTCTTAATCATGCGTCCCAGAAAAACAATTTATCAGGAACAAGAAGGTACATGAAGAATGCCATTGTAGCATAATGTACAAAAATTGAAAACTGCTAGCAGTTTTTCAAAATGATATTACTACTACAGCATCAATATAATGAAATGTGATTACTAAGAAGGTATGTAGGAAATAGAAAAATATTTAAGTATTTAGTTAAAATAGCATAACCCAAAACTGGTTCTACTAGGTAGCCACCTGAAAAAATAATACTAAATCAAATTGGATCCTTAATTTCCAGTTTATACCAAGATAAATTCCAGATGAATCAAAAATTTAAACATGAGAAGCAAAAATAGAAAAACAGTAATGAAAAGCATTTCTAAGTGTAATGCAAAATCCAGAAGCCATCAAATGAAAAACTAATAAATTTAACTACCTACATGTTTCTAAAATTCTGCATAGCACTGAGTGATGTATGGAATTGTTGACTCACTATATTGTACACCTGACACTAATATAACACTGTAAAAAATAAACTAAAGGAAGAATTTTAAAATAAATAAAATAAAATTCTGTATAGCAAGAAAATACAGTTAAGAAGTCAAAAGAAAATTACTGTGAAAATGGATATATGCAATACACATGACAAAACACTGATTTCCTTAATATATAAAGAGTTCCTACAAATTAATAAGAAAAAGATAAACAAGCCAATAGAAACATGGGGCAAAGGCATGACCAGAGAATTCACAGAAAAGGGAAAATTAAAAGGCAAATGAAAAAATGGTCAAATTCACTCATTATTAAGGAATCCCAAATCAAAACTACAATGAGATACTGTTTCTCAAAGTTACTGTTTGAGATTTTTTTTTAATCATTGATAATATGTTACATTAGTAAGAACATATCTAATTGGTCATTCACATACATTGATAGTGAGAGTCTAAATTGGTACAATTTCTATAAAGGAAGATTTAGCAATGATGTCTATGTACCTTGCACCAAGAACTTATCTGAAGAATTTATTTACATATATGAGAAAGAAGTACAAGTCTACTTATTACAGTATTGTTTGTAACAAAAAAACACTGAAAAAATCTAAGTACACATCTATAGGGGAGTATTAAATGAGAAGATATTCATATAATGAAATGTTATGCACCAGTTAAAAAGAACAGAGATGCTATATTTTGCAATGTGAAACAATGTCCAAGATAAATTAACTTAAAAATACATGATACAGATACTTTTTTTTAAAAGAAGGAGTAAGAGAGAGGAGAGAAAGAGAGAGAGAGAGAGAGAGAGAGAGAGAGAGAGAGAGAGAAAGAGAGAAAGAGGAGATGGAGAGAGAAAATCTTAAGCTATTCCCACTCCCAGTACAAAGCCCAACATGGGGCTTGATCTCACTATACTGAGATCATGACCTGAGCCGAAAATCAAGAGTCAGATACTTAACTGACTGAGACACCGAAAATCAAGAGTCAGATATTTAACTGACTGAGATACTTAACTGCCCTGGTACAAGTCTTTGTTCTGGCATGTAAGGACCTGGAAATTTTCACTTCATCCTAAAACAAGTAGAAAGCTGAATAAACTGAAAAAATTAACTTTTCTTAGATCCATCATATCAAAATACTGCCCCAAAAATTGCAGCAGCAGACAGACAGATATAAAGAATCACAACTCCCTGGAGCAAATACCCACAGGCATAAAATCCCAATGGTGAGGGGGGCATGCTTGGGTGGGTCAGTCATTAAGCATCTGCCTTCTGCTCAGATCAAGATCCCAGGGTCTGAGGATCGAGCCCCACATCAGGCTCCCTGCTCAACCGGAAGCCTGCTTCTCTGTCTCTCACTCCCCCTGCTTGTATTCCTGCTCTCTTTCTCTCTGTGTCAAATAACTAAATAAAATAAAAATCTTTAAAAAAAAAAAAAAAAGAAAAGAAAAGAAAAAAGAAAAAAGTAATCCCCAAGGGAACTAGTACATAGGGCAGGAAAATTTAAACTATATGTGACAAATTACTGAAGGTTCAGTGTGGATATGTCTGAGAGTTAAAAACTCCAGAGAGAACCAAGTCATAGGAAGGTCTCCATATTTTTGTGAGTTTTACCACTAGGAGTTCTACCAGGTTCTAGCAATGAATATCAAAGAAAAATCCCTTTATAATTCCCTCAGTGGGAGGGAAAATGAAATACACAAGAGTATTTTGTTGTTGTTTTTAACAGAGTCTGGCCTCAAAAGAAACTATTTATCAGGCTCCAACCTCTTAGGTTTTATCCTAGGGTTTTATCAGAGCATAACTGACCTGGAGGAAGGGAAATACTCAACTCCAGTTCCCACTAGCCATCCTCTCCCACCTGAGGAGGAAAAATTGAGAAAAACTTATAATATTCACACCCCAGGAGCACTGGCTCACTAAAAGACTGATACCTAATCATAGAGCTGTAGAATGCTTCTTCTTCCCCCCACAACTTAACCACCACATCACTAAAGTTCTATTCATCAGTTTGTTTTGTGCCGTATATTATGTCCAGCTTTCAACAAAAAATTACAAGGCATACTAAAAGGCAAAAAATGCAGTGTGAAGAAACAGAGCAAGCACCAGAACTAGGTTCGCTTATGGCAGAAATGTTGGAATTATCAGACTGGGAATTGAAAGCAAATCTGATTAATATGCTAAGAGCTCTAATTCAAGATGTAGACAACATGTAAGAATAGATGGGCAATGTAAGCAGAGAGATGGAAATTCTAAGAGAGAACCAAAAAAGAAATGTGAGAGATCAAGAACATTGTAACAAAAATAAAGCATGCCTTTGATTGGCTCTTTAGTAGAGTGAACACAGCTGAGGAAATAATTTCTGAGCTTGAAGTCATGTCAATAAGAAACCTCCAAAACTGAAAGGCAAAGAGAAAAGAGACTGAAAAAGGGAATCCAGAAAATAATATCCAAGCACAATGGAGCAACTATAAAAGGTGTAACATATGCATAATGGGAATATCAGAAGGAGAAGGGAGAAAGGAACAAAAAAAATATTTGAAGAAATAAGACTGAGGATTTTTCCCAAGTTAATGTTCACAGATCCAGGAAGCTCAGAAAACACCAAGCAGGATAAATGCAAAGACAAACAAACACCAAAGAAAATACCATACTGAGTCATACCTTTAAAAATCGTGAAGAAATTAGAGGGAAACCCCTTTAACAAATAGAGAAACAAAAATAAGTATTATGCCTGAATTCTCAGAGCCATGCAAACAACAAGAGAGTAGAGTGAAATATATTTAAAGTGTTCAGAGAAAAACCACCAACCTAGAATTCTGTACCCTGCAAAATTATCCTTCAAAACTTGAAAGAGAAATAAGGACTTTCTCAGACAAGCAAAACTGAAGGAATTTCTTGTTAGAAACCTGCCTTGCAAAAATGTTAAAAGTTCATTAAGAAGGAAAGTGATATGTGAGAAATTCAAATCTACATACAAAAGCAAAAGCACTGGAGAGGGAATAATTGATGCTAAAATAAAAACTTTTTATTCTTAATTGATCTAATAGATAATAGCTTATTCAAGATAATACTAACAATGTATTGGATCATATATGTTTATGTATAAGTGAGATAAATGACAACAATGATGTAAGGAACAAGAGGGAGGAATTGGATTATTTTGTTATTACAATGTGCATGAATTATCTATGAAATGGTATAGTATGATTTGACAGTAGACTTGGATTAAGTGTAAGTGTATATGACAAAGTCTTCAATAACCATTAAAAAAAAAGTAAAGAAAGAAGGATAACTGGGGTGTCTGGGTGACTCAGTCAGTTGAGTATCTGCCTTCAGCTCAGGTCATGATCCCGGGGTCTTGAGATCCAGTCCCACGTTGGGCTCCATGCTCAGCTGGGAGTCTGTTTCTCCCTCTCCCTCTGCTCCTCCCTCCTGCTCACACACTCCCTCTCTCTTATAAATAAATACATTAAAAAAATTAAAGAAGTATAACTGATATGCTAAGAAAGGAGAGAAAAAGGAATCATACAAAATGCTTAATTAGAGCCACACAGGCAGAAAAAGAGTGGAAGACAAAAACAGAAATAAGGAACAAAGGCAACTAACAGAAAACAAAAACAAATGAGACATAAATTAACCCAAAAATATTAATAGATTGCATACCATGTCACTTATCTATTTAAGTGCACAATTCAGTGTTTTAGGGTATATTATATGGTTATTACTTTTTAAGTTTGGTAAAATATATATAACATAAAATTTGACATTTAAAAAATATACACATTATGCTACAATTGCTATAAAGGGAGATTTTTTAATTTTAAAAATAAAAATAAAAAGTAGATATTCATACAAAAATGTTTTTAAAAGTATAGAATGTCTCTGAAAGAAATTGCAACAATAGTTGCCTCTAAGAAGTGCCACTTGGGGATTGAGTGAGAAGAATGGAAGGGAAAATAATTTCTTATGTATTCTCCTGTGCTGTTTTCATGGTTTATCATGTTAAAATATCACCTACTAACAAAAAAATTTTTTTAAGTCTCTGATGTGTTACATAATTGGCATTTTTGACTGCTTTCACTTTTTACTCTAACACCCAAATCACTAATCATGCAGGGTTTTCCTTCCTACTTTAGAACCCTGATAAAACTTCAGAATACTTCTTAACACAGTGTTTCAGGCTTTTGCTACCACTGAGCCAAAGCAACTCCCAGTGAAAAATATAATTGAAATTATGTAAAGAGATGTACCCACTGAAAATATATTGCATTACAGAGCTCTCCACATACAGGTCTTTTTGGGAGACTTGACTATTATATTAAACAGTGTATCTTTTAAATAGTACTTTCCCAGAAAAGATAATTAAAACAAAGATGACTAAATATGCTAAATATGAACCATGTTGCTACAGTTTTCTGATTGTATGTTTACACTTCCTTGCCAGATTAAAGACAAGAAAAGCAGCATTTAAGGACTTATATACTTACCCATTTGTGGAATATTCCGAACTATGTACCATTTCGACATATCCTGGCAGGTTATCTAACAATGCTGCAACATTTTTAAAGCACGCTGACTGCCAAGTCTCGCAGTGTGGGATCCAGATGTGGAAGGTATTTGGAAGTGTGTATTTGCTTCTAGGCAAACCGAAAAGCAGTCCATGTGAAAGAATTCCAACCTCCTCACCCCTAGAGTGTGGGTTAGTAACCATGACTGGTACGCATTGTTGGCGGCTTTGGAGCGAGAATGATCCTATCTCGCCGTTGCCACTAGCCAAAAACTTGCAAGCGAGCCTTTCTTGGCAGGAAGTCATTTTCAATCTAAGCGAAATGCTCAAGTCCATGGCATTTCTTTAGCAAAGCCAGTAGCAGTTGGAGCTTTGCAGTCTCCAACGTGCACGTGCGTGTCCAAGGGCGCACGTATGCAACTCACGTTCCCTTGCTCTAACCCCATCCTTCCCTTAGGAGAAGCAGAGAGGGATCCCAGAGTCCTGGGACGGAGCCCAGCACTGGGCTCCCTGCTCGGCCGGAAGCCCACTTCTCCCTCTCCCACTCTCCCTGCTTGTGTTCCTGCTCTGGCTATGTCTCTCTCTGTCAAATAAACAAATAAAATCTAAAAAAATAAATAAAGAAACAAATAAATGTAAATGACTTCCCACAAAACATAGGAACAATATTCAATCCCCAATAACAATTCATGTACATTGAGGCTGGGATGCAAGGCGGCACTGGTTCAGCTTCCATTTCTTGGAGTTTCTTTCAATTCCAAGATTTTATTGGCACTTGAGGTTTCAGTTTTATAGACTAATACACGTGCATTTTTTTTTAGAACACTGAAAACGAACAACTCATTCCAACTGAACACTTCAGCCCCTGCTCTAGTCAACAAAACATGAAGAGAAATCTAGGTATTTATATTAACAGCAGTAAACACTGACGCTGTCTGCTGACAGGAATGTGTCTGTGAGTTCCCAATAAGAGCAAACAGAGCTTCACCGTGACATAATCGCAAAATGTCTATCCCTGCCTCATCCAGATTGGGAATTACCTGGAAACCTTTGGCGTCCTTCAGAGTCAGATGGATACCAGCTGTCTCAGGACCACCTACACCCAGAAAGTGATATAAAAGAATACAGAGAACAAACAGTTCGGTGGGATCAAAATTTACAAATCATCTTTATTACGGGTGGTGACAAAATAGTTTTTCTTTAAAATTGCATTTTTTGAGAAGGAGAGAGACAGCATGCACAAGAGAGAGCGCAAGAGTGCGTGCACAGGGGGAGGACCCGAGTGAGAGGGAGAGCGGCAGACTCTGCATGGAGCTGAGATCATCACTTGAGCTGAAATCAAGAGTGGGTGGCTTAACTAACTGAGCCACCCAAGCACCCCACAAAAAATAGCTTTAAAAGAAGAATGATGAGGTTCAGCTTCCATATCTCCCACTTATTAACTGCATCGGCCTGGATAAGGTATCTAACCTCTCTCTATTTCAATTTCCTCACTACTTCACTGAGGATAATGATACCTCATTTTTTTAAGATTTTTTATTTATTTATTTGACAGAGAGAAATACAGCCAGAGAGGGAACACAAGAAGGGGGAGTGAGAGAGGGAGAAGCAGGTTTCCGGCCAAGCAGGGAGCCTGACGTGGGGCTCGATCCCCGGTCTCCGGGATCATGACCTGAGCCGAAGGCAGTCGCTTAACCAACTGAGCCACCCAGGCACCCCAATAATGAAATATACCTCATTCTTAAGATGAATGTTCTTGCATCACTGAAGGAGCTCAGGAAGTAGTAGCTATTACGACAATCAATGTGTCCTTCTGGACTCAAGATCACATCTTGTCCTACCTTAGCAAGTCTCTGGATTCCACAAAAGCCTCTCTCTCTCTCCCTCCATCTCCTGCTTTTCCTTCCCCCATCCCCACCCTCACCCCATTTGAAGTTTTGCAACCTACTCAGTTTAGGGAATATTTTGTAAATCACTTCTACTTTGCTAAATCAAGAAGCCTAACCTCTCTAGCCAGTCCATGGCCCCAGACTGAGACTAACAGAGAAGTCCAGAATGTCTACTCTACCATTTCTTCCATCTGAGACCAGTGTTTGTTATTTTATTTTTTAATTTTAATTCCAGTATAGCTTGTTATTTTATTTTCAGTCAATATTCTGATTGCCAGTCCCCAAACAATGTAAAAATCTTTCAGTCAGAACACAAACATTTCTGGAAGAATCCTAAGATTGGGTAGGGCATTTAGCCTAATGAGTGAGTCTATCAGCTGCACCAATAGGAACCAGATCTGACGCCTAGAACAAACACTAAAACTTACAAATGTGAGAAAACATCTGGCTTTCCTCCAGCGTCAAATCTGTTGTGGCAAAAGAGGTCTTTATAAACCTGAATTCTATAGTTTTATTTGGAATTGTAGACTTTGGTTTGGGAAAGTTGGAAAGATGTTAAGCGGTGAGCTTTGCAAGCGCAAGCTTCATACAGAGGAGAAAACAACTCTCTTCTATAATCTTGCCCTCTTCCTAAGAATTTCTGTACACTATTCTAGAAATCAGTTGAATAGAGCAAAGCCTGATTTTTAGAAGTAAGCCTAAAAACAATGACAGGATTATGATTATTCAAATGCACATGATGCCAAAACCATCTGACAACCACGCCTCGCTCCTGGGGACTCTTGCCACTGATTTATAAAGAGAACACTGAAAATCAGCTGGAGTTTCTACTCTGGTTCACAGAGGGATACGTAACATCAGCCACACCTAGAGCTCCATGAAAGCTGGATAATCTGTAGCTAGAAAATGTTTAAATATGTTCTGAGTACAACTCCATTTTAGGATATATATGTTGTAAATATTTTATTCCTGATCCGTCACTGACAATTAGCAGACCACCTCTTTTTTTTTTCATGTTTTTAACAGTTTTATTTTATTTTATTTTATTTTCTCTTTTGAGTATAGTTCACACACAACCTTATGTTAGTTTCAGGTGTACAACGTAGTGATTTCACAAGTTTATGCTTTATGCTCTGTTCACCACAATTGTAGCTTCCATCTGTCCTATTACATCATTATAACAATATCATGGACTATATTCTTTATTTTGTTTTGTTTTGTAGATTCCACTTATGAGTGGAATCACATGGCATTTGTCTTTCTCATTCTGACTTATTTCACTTAGCATAACACCCTCTAGGTCCAGCCATATTACCTCAAATGGCATGATGTCATCCTTTTATGGCTGTCTAATGTTCCCCTATAGTTATATAGCTTCATCTGTTGATATAGATATCCAATAGAACTTTTGAAAGAAGTTTTGCTATTCATGTTATTGTGTTGAAATAATGGTTGGCGTCCAACTTACCTTTTCCCCTTGTCTTGGCTAAATGTTTTCATATTCTAAGATATATTTGCCTAATCCACAGTTACAAAGACTTTTCTGTTTTCTTATCAAAAGATTATAACTTTACCTTTTACTTTTAGGTCTATATTCCATTTTGGTGTGTGTTAAGCCGTAAGGATAGCAGTAAATTTCTTCCTAACAGATCTCCAGCTAGTGCAATACAATTTGTTACAAAGTCTGTCCATTTCTCATTGATTACTTAGCACATTTGTATAAAATCAAATGGACCATAGATCTTATTCGATTTCTGAAGTCTCTATAATATATTTTTACGTTAAGTGTTGTAGTTTGGAGATGTAAATTCTCCAGTGTTCTTCTTTTTCAAAACTGTTTTGGGTATCATGGGGTCTTAGCATTTCTATATGAGATTTATAATCACCTTGTTAATTCCTACCAAAAGAAGTCTTGTGATTTTGTTTGTGTTGAATTTATAGGTCAATTTTAGAACAGCTGACACCTCAGTAAAATTGACTCTTCCATAGATGAGCACAGTATACCGTTCTATTCCTTTAGGGTTTTTTAAAAATAATTTCTTTCAATACTGTTTTCAGTGGAGATATCTAGAACATGTTTTGCTGAATTCATCTTATATGTTTTTTATGTTATTGTAAATGGTTATTTGAAATTTCATTTTTCAATTGTTTTTTTTCTAATATATCTCTAGTACATAGAAAAGAACTGTTTTTTTTCTCTTGGCCTTATCTTCAACATTCTTGTTAAATTTACTTAGGATTTCAGTAGGGTTTTAAAATACATATATTCTATGAGAGTTTCTATGTATTCAATCCTGTTTTCTGTAAATAATGAGTATACTTTTTGTTTTTAATTTTATGTATTTTTTTCTGGCCTTAATGCACTGGGGAAACCATCAAGTACAATATTAAATGAATAGTAAGGGCACACACACTTGCCTTGCTCCCAGTCTTACAGGGAAAAAGCATTCAGTCTTTCAAGATTAGGCGTGATGCTAGCTAAAGGGGTTGGGGTAGGTTTTTGTTTATTTGTTTTGCCTTATTTTGCTTTAAATGTCTTTTATCTTGTGGAAGAAGATCCCGTCTATTCTCAAAACAACAGAGAGTATTTATCGTGAATATGTGCTGAATTTTGTGAAATGCTTATTCTGCACCTTTTCTGAACAAAATGAGTTTTTACTCTGATTAGTTTCATATGGTAGACTAAATTGATTTTTTTATTCTAGTAAACTGTACAATTTAGTGAAATTAAGTATAGTCACATTGTTGCTCAACCATCATGACCATCTACATTCAGAACTTTTTCATCTCCACAAGCTAAAATTCTGCACCCATTAAGCATTAAATGCCCACTCTTCCTCTACCCAACCCTTAGCAACCACTATTCTTCACATCTCTATGAATTTGACTATTGTAGGGACCTCATATGTAGAATCATAAAATATTTATCCTTAGTGCCTGGTTTGTTTCGCATAGCATAGTGCCTTCAAGGTTCAATCCATTTTGTACCATTTGTCAAAATTTCCTTCCCTTTTCAAAGCTGAATAATATCCCATTTTATGTATATACCACATTTTGTTTATCCATTCATCCATTGGTAAACATCTCCATTGTTTCTACCTTCTGGCTATTGTGGATAATGTTACTGTGAATATGCACATACAATTACCTATTTGAATTTCTGCTTTCAAATCTTTTGGACATATACCCAGAAGTGAAACTGCTTGATTGTATGGTAATTTTACTTTTATTTTTTTTTTTGAGGAATAACCACAATACTGTTCTCCACAGTAGCTGCACCATGTCACACTCCCATCAATACATAAGCATTCTAATTCTACCACATCCTCACCAACACTTATTTTCTCTTTTTATGACAATAACCATCCTAATGGGTGGGAAGTGGTGTCTCATGACTTTGACTTGCATTTCCTAGTGATTAGTGATGCAGAGTATTTTTTCATGGACTTTTTGGCAATCTTCCTATCTTCTTTAGAGAAATGACTGTTCAAGTCCTTCCCCACTTTTTTTTTAAGGTTTTATTTATTTGACAGCGAGAAACAGAGCTAGAGAGGGAACACAAGCAGCGGGAGTGAGAGAAGGAGAAGCAGGCTTCCCGCAGAGCAGGGAGCCCGATGTGGGGCTCGATCCCGGGTCTCCGGGATCATGACCTGAGCCAAAGGCAGTCGCTTAACCAACTGAGCCACCCAGGCGCCCCCTTCCCCACTTTTAAATTGGGTTGTTTTGCTTTCTGTTGCTTAGTTGTAAGACTTCTTTATAGTGATACTAATCCCTTATCAGACATATAATTTGCAAATATTTTTTCCCATTTGGTGAGTTAGCTTTTCACTCTGTTGATAATGTCCTTTGATGCACCAGTTTTAATTTTGATGAAGTCCAATTTATCTGCATGTTGTTCTGTTACCTATGCTTTTGGTGTCGTATCCAAGAAGTCACTGCCAAATCCAATGTCATAAAGCATTTCCCTATGATTTCTTCAAAGAGTTATATAGTTTTACCTGTTAAATTTAGTTCTCCAAACAGTTGTGAATTAATTTTTGTATATGGTATTAAGAGTCCAAGTTCATTTTTTTCATATGAGTAACCAATTTTCACATCAGCGTTGTTGAAACAATTGTCCTTTCCCTATTGAGTGGTCTTGAAATTTTTGTCAAAAATCATTTGACCATATATATGAGCATTTATATGGGCTTTTTAGTCTATTCCATTGGTCTGTATTCTGTATTTTATACCTGTACCACACTATTTTCATTCTGTGGCCATGTAGTACAGCTTGAAATCAGAAAACTTCCCACATGATCTCTTTTAAGATTAATTTGGCTATTTGGGACCCCTTGAGATTCTTCATAAACTCTAAGATGTTATTTTTTTCATTTTGGGGGAAAAAACCATATTGTTGCCATTCTGGTAGGGATTGCATTGAATCTGTAGAGCACTTTGGGTACTAATGAAGTCTTAACAATATGAAGTCTTCCAATCCATGAACACAGGATGTCTTTCCACTTACTTGTGCCTTCTTTAATTTCTTTCAGCAACATTTTGTACATTTCAGCGTACAAGTCTTTCACCTCCTTGCTTAAGTTCATTCCTAATGATTTGATTTTTTGTATGCTATTGTGAATGAAATTGTTTTTAAATTTTCTCTTCAGGTTACTCATTGATTGTTAGTGTATAGAAATGCCACTGACTTTTTGCATTTTGAATCCTCAATTTCTCTGAAATTATTTATTAGTACTAAGGTTTCTTGTGTGTAGACTCATTAGGGTTTTCTTCATATAAGATCATGTCATCTGTAAACAGATATAATTTGACTTCTTCATTTCCAATTTGGATGCCTTTTATTTCTTTCTTTTGCTCTGGTTAGAACTTCCAATACAATGTTGGCAAGTTGTGGAAGTAAGGATCCTTGCCTTATTCCTGATTTAGAGGAAGATCTTTTAGTCTTTCACCATTGAGTTTGACAACAGCTGTGGGTTTTTTTTATATACGGCCTTTATTACATGGAGGTATATTTTATCTATTCCTAGTTTGTTGAGCTTTTTTTAATTAGAAAGTGATGTTGAATTTTGTCAAATGCTTTTTCTGTCTGCATTGATTGAGATGATTTTGTGGGGTTTTCTTTCCTTCCTTCTGTTAATGCGGTGTATCACATTCATAGATTTTTGCATATTGAACCATACTTGCGTCCTAGAAATACGACTTGGTCAATTTGTGTAATTATTCATTTATTTAGTTAGTTAGTTAGTTAGTTAGAGTGGGGGGAACAGGGAGAGGGAGGGGGAGAATCTCAAGCAGACTCCACGTCCAGCATGGAGCCTTTCATGATGCTTAATCTCACGACTCTGAGATCATGACCTGGGATGAAATCAAGAGTTAAATGGTTAACTGAGGCATGTGGGCATCCCAGAAAGAGAATCCCGTGTTGTATAATCCTAAATGTGCTGTTGAATTTGCTTTGCTAGTACTTGGTTAAGGATTTTTGCATCAATATTCACGAGGGATATTGGTTTGTAGTTTTTTCTTGTAGTGTACTTGTCTGGCTTTAATGTCAGCATAATGCTGGCCTCATAGAATGAGTTCAGAAGTGTTCCCCCTTCTTCAATTTTTGGAAAGTTTTGAGAAGGACTTTGGTGTTAATTCTTCTTTAAACATTTAGTGGCATTCACTAGTGAAGCCCCTAGTCCAGCGCTTTCTTTTGGAACATTTGATTCCTGATCCATCTCTTTACTAGTTATAGACCTATTCATATATTTTTATTTCTTTATGAGCTAGTCTTGGTAGGTCACATGTTCTTAGAAATGTGTCCATTTCATTTACATCATCCAATTTTTTTAGCATACATTTGTTCATAGTACTCTCTTATCCTTTTTATTTCTGTAAAATCAATAGTAATGTTCTCACTTTCTGATTTCAGTTAATTTGAGTTGTCTCTCTTTTGTTCTTTGTCATTTTAGCTAAAAGTTTGCCAATACTGCTGATCTTTTCCAAGAACCAACCATTGGCTTTATTTTTATGTTGTTTTTCATTCGCTATTTTATTTTCTGTGCTCTAAATTTTATTTCCTTCCTTTTATAGCTTTGAGTTTAGGCTACTGATTTGAGAACTTTATTCTTTCTTTAATGTTAGCATTTACAGTCATAAATTTTCTTCAGGAAACTGCTTTCACAATACCTCATGAGTTTGGGTATGTTGTCGCATTTTCATTTTTCTCAATGTATTTTCTAATTTAACTTGTGATTTCTTTTTCAACCCACTGGTTGTTTAAAAGCTAAATTTATTATTTTTCCAACTAAAAACTAACCTAGAATTCCTGGGGGCAAATTCCGCTTGGCTATGATACATTATCCTTACATACAGCTAGATTCTATTTGATAACATCCTATAAGAATTTTTGCACATATATTCATGAGATACATTGTCCTGAAGCTTCTCTTATTCTAATGTCTTTGGAGTTTTTTTCTTCGTTATTTTCATGCCTTTTCAATTGAGGTATAATCGACATACAAGTATACATATTTAAATTATTAAAAAGGATACAATTTCATATGTGTACGTATTTGTGAAGCCATAACCACAATCACAGCAGTGAATATATCTATTACCTGTGAATTTTTCCATGTTCACTTCTGTGTTTCCCACCTTCATGCATTTCCCTGGTCCTTCTCATCCTCAAGCTATAGCTGATCTGCTTTCTATTACTATAGGTTAACTCGCATTTTTATAATTTTATATAAATAGATTCATAAAATATGTACTTTTGTCTGGCTTATTTTACTCCATATGCATATTTATTCATCCATATTACTGCATATATTGATAATGCATTTCTTTTATGGCCAAATAATATTCCATTATATTGATACACCACAATCCGTATGTTCATTCCCTGTTCATGGACAATTGGGTTGTTTTCAGCCTCTGAATGTCAAAAATAACACTGTTATGGGGCACCTGGATGGCTCAGTCAGTTGAGCATCTGCCTTCAGCTCAGGTCATGATCTCTGCATCCTAGGGTAAAGCCCCACATCAAGCTTGCCACTTAGCGGGAGGTCTGTTTCTCTCTCTCTCTCTCTCTCTCTCTCTCTCTCTCTCTCTCTCTCTCCTTTTATCCCTCTGTTAATTATCTCAAATAAGTAAATAAAACCTTAAAAAAACACTGTTGGGAAATTCATGTACGTGTTTTTGTGTGGATATATGCTTTTGTTTCTCTTGGATTGGAATGGCTGGATAATAAGAAACTGCCAAATAATTTTCAAAAGTGGTTACATCATTTTCCATTTCCACAGCACTACTTGAGAATTTTAGTTTCTCTACATCTTCACCACTTGGGATGGTCAGCCATGCTAATACATGTGCAGTGAGAACTCATTTGGGGTTTTATTTGCATTTCCCCAGTGAATAATGAAGTTGACCATCTTTTTATGTGGTTGCCATTTGTGTATCTTCTTTACTGATGTGTCTGCTCAAACATTTGATTCGTTCTTTTTTTTTAAATCAGATCGCTCATTTTCTTATTATTGTGTTTTTAAAGTTCTTTAAACATTCTGAATTCAAGTATTCTGCCAAAGACTCCAAGAGACCACCAATGAGGACCTTGAGAGTTTGTTTTCCGTATGACTCCTCTTCTCCAGTACTCTGCCTTGCAAATTAGTCAGATCAGCATCCCCAAACTCTCATCTCTGTCTCTTCAACTCAGCAGGATGCCCTGCTCTGTTTGGAATCCCCCCTGCCTCCAATGGAGTGCAGAAAGGGCATTCAGGCAGAAATGCTCACCTTCTTTGTTTTCCTCCTTCCAAGAATCGCTGTCCCATACTGCATACTCCTCAGTATATGAAAATGATTAATTCATATATTTTCTCTAGTCTTCTAGTTTTTACAGAGGCAGGACAAAGTGGTACCAGAATCTATCATCACCAGAGTATACATTTGTTTCACCTATTTTCTTTCATCCCTTTTCTCTATTACCACTTCATCTTCATGGCTGACCATCCCAAGTGGTGAAGATGTAGAGAAACTAAAATTTTCAAGTACTGCCTGTGGAAATGGAAAATGATGTAACCACTTTTGACGTTTTAGCTACAACTTCCATATTCTGTACATTCTAGCATTTTTGTTAGTCCATGGGGTCTACGTATGATGCCCAAGTGATTTCATCCTTATCCCTTTGCTTCCTCCTTTCTCACCCCATCCCCTTTAGAATTACTTTCCCACTCTTCTATATAAATACCCTTTCCCAGAGCATCCATATGTATAGTATAGGAGTTTTCTGGTGTCTCTTCTTTTTAAAAAAAAAGATTTTACTTATTTATTTTGAGAGAGAGAGGGCTAGGGGAGGGACAGATGAACACATGGAGAGAGAATCTCATGCAGATGCCCCACTGAGCACGGATCCTGATATGGGGCTCGATCTTACAACCCTGAGATCATGAGTTGACTCAAAATCAAGAGTCAGATGTTTAACTGACTGAACCACCCAGGCACCCCAGCTGTCTCTTCCTTCCCCTTTGCCCCACTCTCTATCTTAAGTGAGTGATTTAAATCTCACAACTTTTATTCTGGCTTCAACTGATAATTTGCTCTACATTTCATTATACTTTGTAATTGTGGACTTTCAGTTATTCCTAATCTTCTCATGAAATATTTCTTAATACATATATTGTCTACTGCTGTTTTTTAAGATGTCTCTTTTTGAAGAATGTTTTCCTCACTTGAAATTTCACATCACTTGCTGATATCTCTTATTTCGAGACAGTCGTCTTAGACATGTTCATCAAGTAAAGCAAATGAAATCTGTATTTATAATCTCTAGGCTCCCTTTTTTAATGGGTAACTAATTCACTTACCTTCTACTTACAAAGCCTCAATGGATTCCCAGATGAATGGTGACATTGATAACAATATACACTCTGCTGGTGGAAACCAGAAATAACAAACAGAAAGGAAACTTCTTTATCCTCATCTCTTAGATCATGACCTAAGTCATAGTAAATACTCAATAAACGTTCCCAACTTGTTTTTTTTTATTATTGCTAGCAATACGCTAATCCATAAAGTTTCCCTCTTATTGATTTTTATTTCCGATTCACTTTTGTGCATAACCATGGGAAAGTCAAACAGATCTGCATTTGAAGTTTGATTTGGTACTGGCTTTCTCTCACTGACCTTTAAAGTGGGATTAAAACATGCATTATAAGATTTTTGTGGGCCTAGCACAAGGCAAAGCACATAGGAGGCACTGAAGAAATCTTTGTCAAAATTTTTAAATGTAAGTTTTCCCCCCAAAAAAGTCTATTTTTCTTCTATCTTGCCTTCCATTTTTTCTTCTAAGTAAACAGAAATTCCACTGTGTAGTCCTCATTCTTTCTTCCCCACAATTTCGACTTCTTCAGTTCCTCATCTTTCTTTCTTTGCATATTCAACTTTAAGTAGATGAATAAGGGATGGGGAAACTAAATCGATACTCATGATTTCATTAGTTTTCACAATTGCTACTATAATGTATGCAGTAAATGGAAAATAAACAAAATCTGGGGTATGAAGAAATGGCAAAAAGTTTGATGTACTAGAAGCAAGGATACAAAGAATGGGGAAGTAAGTTGTTTAAAAATATCTGTAGCAATATAAGGGGATCAAATTCCAAGTGGTTTCATATTCCAAGCTACATTGTACTTTAACCTATAGGAGAGCATTCCCCAAAATGTGTTTCAGCTAACACTAACTTCAGAGGATTTTAATAAATATCCTGTGAAGAAAATTCCATGAGCAAATACATGTGGGAAAATGCTGTATCAAATGGCAAGAGAAGGACTTCTCAGAACCTTGAATATAATAATAGATGAATCTCTTAGAAGAAAACATAATGGCAGAATTCCTAAAGTTATTCCTCAGAATTCGTTACTTTAGGTGGATTGTTCAGTACTGTCCTTCATCAGAACAGACCTTCCATGTAAGGGAATGACACAGATTGTTTTTTTTTTAAGATTTTATTTATTTGACAGAGAGAAACACAGCCAGAGAGGGAACACAAGCAGGGGGAATGAGAGAGAGAGAAGCAGGCTTCCCGCCGAGCCGGGAGCCTGATGTGGGACTCAATCCCGGGTCTCCGGGATCATGACCTGAGCCGAAGGCAGTCGCTTAACCAACTAAGACACCCAGGTGCCCCACAGATTGGTTTTAAGAAGATAACACTGTCATGGTGAGGCTGACCTGTAGGAGAGAGAGTTTGATTCACAGATCTGTGAGGGAGGTTATTATAACAGCCTGGACTGGTGATGGTCTGAAGTAAAGTAATGGCCCAAAGGTAGAGCAACCATGATCCTTCAAAAGTGGTAGAAGTATAAGATGATTGAAGGAAAAGTATTAAAATATTTCTAGGTTTTCAGTTTAGATCAACAGATCAACAGTGGTATCATTTTCTTAAGTGTATATTGGTTTTCTTTTTTGTTTGTTTGTTTACTTTTATTTTTTCAGTGTTCCAAGATTCGTTGTTTATGCCCCACACCCAGTGCTCAATGCAATATGTGTCCTCAATATGCACCACCAGGCTCACCCATCTCCTCCAGCCCCCTTTCCAAAACCCTCAGTTTGTTTCTGAGTCCAAAGTCTCTCATGTTTCGTCTCCCTCCTGATTTACCCCAATTCACGTTTCCTTTCCTTTCCTACTGTCCTCCATGTTACTCCTTATGTTCCACAAGTAAGTGAAACCATGATAATTGACTTTCTCTGCTTGGCTTATTTCACTCAGCATAATCTCCTCCAATCTGATCTATGTTGCTACAAAAGTTGGGTATTCATCCTTTCTGATGGAAGCATAATATTCCATTGTATATATGGACCATATCTTCTTTATCCATAGGTCTGTTGAAGGGCACCTTGGCTCTTTCCACAGTTTGGCGATTGTGGCCATTGCTGCGATGAACATTGGGGTACATATGGCCCTTCTTTTCACTACATCTGTATCTTTGGGGTAAATGCCCAGTAGTGCAATTGCAGGGTCATAGGGTAGCTCTATTTTTAATTTTTTAAAGAATCTCCACTCAATAGTGGTATCATTAATAAGAATAAGAAAGAAAGGAGAAATGGTTAAGTGGGAAAAGATAAATAATGAGCAACTCACAAAACTGTATATACAACCCCAACCTGTATTCCCAGTCCAGATTCATATTTTCAACTGTCCTGCTGATAATCTACAGACACTTCAGCCTTAGCATGTTTTAAACCAACTTCATCCACATAAGGAATAGTCTATTCCTTCAGGGGTCCTCCATATTCAGGGAATTATCTTCATCCTACTTACTTAACCAACTTTGTCCAAACAGAGAATATTCTATCCTTTCAGTGGTCCTGGATATAGTCTACTTTCTTATGTCTGCGGGGGATGTTTTTTCCTGGAATAAGAGGTAACAGACTCTGATTGTTCTAGCAAGTCCTAGAGCCTAGGTACATTTTGGAAGAAGTCCCCCTCTCTTGGTGACTGTCCAACATGGATCCATGTTACCTTACAGTCATCGCAGAACCTCTCTAAAAAGTTTCTCAGTACAGCAAGATTCTTTTTTTTTTAAGATTTTATTTATTTGACAGAGAAAAACACAGCTAGAGAGGGAAAACAAGCAGGGGGAGTAAGAGAGGGAGAAGCAGGCTTCCTGCCAAGCAGGGAGCGTGATGCAGGGCTCCATCCCGGGACTCCAGGATCATGACCTGAGCCAAAGGTAGATGCTTAATGACTGAGCCACCCAGGTGCCCCTACAGCAAGATTCTTAAACATGAATTGAAATCGCATTGGAGCCATTTGTGGGCCTATGCTCACCATCTCGGAAGGTATGTCTCACTAACCAAAGTTATTCTATCTTTCTGAGCCTAAGGTTGCTTGGAAATCAGCAAGTTATACTCTCCTGATGAGGTTGAAAGATCTCCCTGTCTGTGCAAGAACTTCTAAGTGGGCAGATTCCCTGAGTCCCCCAACTAATATCTGTGCATCATGAATTCTGGAATACCCTCTGAGAAAGTGGATCTTCTCTTAGGAAGTTCAGGCACTCTTAGAAATTCCATGGATGTAATGAAAGAGTCTTGAAATTCCTGGAATAACTTAGAAAAATTAAAATATGGGTAGATATATATAATTTTCTCAGAAGAACAACCATAGTTTTCATCAAATTCTCACCAGGGACCATGATCCTTCTAAGACTGATATTTATGGGGAGGGGGTCAAGATGGCAGAAGGCCAGGTGACCGCATTTCGGGGAGTTCCCTGAAGAGAGCTGAATTCCAGCAAAAAAAACACTACAAGACCACCGTGAACACCCATGAAACCAGCCTGAAATGTGATATTTCCCACTTCTGGACCGCCATGAGAGACAAAGAACATCGGCAAAAAGGTAGAAACAAATAAGAGGGTCTGGAGGCTTGCCCCCAGAGACAGGGGAGTGGGGGAGGAAGCCCGCAGAGCTGAACCATTGAAAACAAATACCTGAAAAGGAAAGTGCTCTGTGAGTGAGGAATAACAGCAGATTACGGCCTGAATCGGGGCTAGAAAGAAGCTAAACAAAGCGGAGCCCGGGGCAAGGCAAGGAGACTTTTTAAAATATTTTATTTTCTTTCTTTTCCCGCTGCCCGGACTCCCTCCCCCCCGCCGGCGCCGGCCAAGGTGCGCGCGCAGCCGCCCAGGCCTGCCTCCGCCTGAGCCACCACAGCTGCCAAGAAAGCAGCGGGAGTGGATTCTATCCTGCCCTTCTCTCCCGTTTCTCTCCACACCGTGGGCCGCGTGTAGACCCCCCCAGGGGAAAACGTTTTTTACAGACTTTCGTGGGACCAGAGAGGCCCCAGGTCCCTGGGGGCAGACAAAGTCGCGCGATCCAAAAGGAGTTGTGGCTTAGAGGTGCGGGAGTGAAACGAAAAGCGGGGACGGGGGTAGAAATCAATACAACATCTGCACCAGCCCGGCTGTGACAGACTGCCAACCGGGAGGCGGGAAAGAGCCCCTCCCTGTGTAGAGGCTCCCTCTGGGAGGGAGGTCTGGGCACAGACATCCTGCTCCGACTTGACTTCCTTAACTGCTGAAAAAAGATGCAAAAGAACAACGCTCCGCTACCAGAGAATTGCAGCCTGATAGTCTGGTTGCCATTGAGACAGGCCTCTAGCAGGGGGGCCGAGACTCAG
>PITA01004103.1:112665-128373 GCA_004023965.1 Spilogale gracilis | reverse complement strand
TGTTTCTATAAGTTACCTCTGTATATTACTGTTTTCTGCCACTCTTGGGTTTTTTTCTCCTCTAAAGAACCCCTCTTAGTATTTCTTGTAGTGCTGGCTTGGTGGTTGCATAATCTTTTAGACCTTGGCGGTCTTGGAAGCTCTTTATTTCTCCTTCCATTTTGAAAGTCAACCTTGCTGGATACATTATCCTTGGTTGCATATTTTTGTCATGTAACTTCCTCAATATCTTGCCAGCTCTTTCTGGCTTGCCAGGTTTCTGTGGAAAGGTCTGACGTTATTCTGATGGTCCTCCCTCTATAGGTAAGGGATCGCTTTCTCCTAGCCTCCCTTAAGACATATTCTTTGGTTTTATGATTCAAGAATCTTACTATTATGTGCCTGGAAGTTTTTCTGGTCTCATTGATCTTGGGGGGTGTCCTCTCTGCTTCTAGGACATGAACATTTGTTTCATTCCTCAGATTTGGGAAATTTTCATCCATGATTTGTTCAACAATATTTTCTAGGTTTCTCTCTCTCTCAATTCCTTCAGGGATTCCAATAATTCTGATATTGGAGTGTTTCATGGCATCATTCATTTCCCTTATTCTGTTTTCTTGGGATTTTAGTTGTTTGCTCCAAGACTACTCTTGCTCCTCCTTCCTATTTCGTGAGTCTTCTAGATCACTGATATGATCTTCAGATTCACTTACTCTGGCTGTTAGCATATTTAAATTAGATTGCATCTCGTCTAAAGCCTTTCTAACCTCAGCTTTCACTTCTGTTACTATGGCTTCCACTTTGAGACTAATGTTCTTTTCTAAATTGACTATTGCTTTGACTATTGCTGCCCTGAATTCCATATCTGTCATATTGTTTATGTTCATTTCCAGTAATTCTGTGGCCGAGGTTGCAGTCTCAGGGTTCTCCTTCTGTTGAGTGTTCCTTCTCCGAGTCATTGTGGCAAGGAGTGGTTGAGGGGGTGTATGACTAAATATATCAGCCACTATCTAGGTGGATTGGTCGTTGGAAGGTTTTGGAGCAACCAGAGTTCACCACTGAAAAGGGAGGAGAAAGAAAAAAGAAAACGGAAAGGAGGAAGCGGGAAAAGACACCCCTGCCAATGCGGGGCCTGGTGATAGGATTTATATGGTACAAAGCTGTTACAGGGTAAAGAAAAGGGTTATCAAGGGTAAATGAAGAGATCAAAAAGCAAAGCCCAACCTATATGACCCCCAAGGCCAGTACTTATATAATATAGAAGTAAAGACAATTACACAGAGACACTGACAAACTAGAGTGGGAAGGTGAGGGTAGACACTCCTTGTGGGCAAGGAATGTGTTTCAGACGCTCCCGAGTTTGTCTTGTTGTTATTGTTGGAGGAGTCCACTTTCAAAAGATATAGGGGGATTAGAACTGGTTGTATATAGGGGTAGTATTGAATAGGGATGTGGGATTGACTTGAAGCTTGTATCTACATGTACACGTAAAAGAGAGAATAAAGGAAAGAGGAGAGAAGAAAGGGAGAAACAGAGAGAGCGAACAGGGAAACAAGAGGGAACAACAAAAACAGAAAATACAGGGATGCATTTGAAAGAATTTCAGGGTAAAAAAGAGAAAAAATAGAAAAAAAAATAAAAAAGAATGAAAAAAATTTAAAAAAATAAAAAATGTTATGGGGTGTTGTATTGGGTATCACGTTGTGATAAGAAGGGGGCTAATAATTGAAAGAAGAAAAACCGTGAGAATGTAATTTTAAGCTTAAAGTGGAAGCTTTATAAATAAAACTAGAAAAAAGTTTAAAAAAAGTAAATGAGGTAGAAAACTTTATCAATGAGTTGTAGAGCTTTTGGTACTTGTAGTCAGTGCCAGGAGTTTAATAAATTGCCTTTCCCCCGACTTGGGGTTTTGCATTGGAATGTTGTCCTCCTGAGCTTCTGGCTTGCTTTCTGGGGGCGGGGCGTGCCTTTCCCTTTCAGTCCTTCTACCTAGGCTGAGTCTCTCGGCCCCCTTGCTAGAAGCTGGTCTCCATGGTAACCAGATCATCAGGTTACAATTCTCTGGTAGCAGAGCATTGTTCTTTTATGTCTTTTTTCAGCAGTTGAGGAAGTCAGGTCGGGGCAAGATGTCTGCGCCCAGACCTCCCTCCCAGATAGAGCCTCTACATAGGGAAGGGCTCTTTCCAGCCTCCTGGTTGGCAGTCTGTCACAGCCAGGCTGGTGCAGACGTTGTATTGATTTCTGCCCCCACCCCCGCTTGTCGTTTCACTCCCGCACCTCAAAGCCACAACTCCTTTTGGATCACGGACTTTGCCTGTGCCCTGGGACCTGGGGCCTCTCCGGTCCCACGCAAGTCTGTAAAAACGCCTTCCCTGGGAGGGTCTGCGCGCGGCCCATGGTGTGGAGAGAAACGGGAGAGAAGGGCAGCGGTGCAAAAATAGAATCCACTCCCGCTGCTTTCCCGGCAGCTGTGGCGGCTCAGGCAGAGGCGGCTGCCCGCGGGGCTGGCCCGCCGGGCGGAGGCGGCCCGCCAGGCAGCGGGAAAAGAAAAAAAGATTTTAAAAAGTCTCCTTGCCTTGCCCCGGGCCCCGCTGTGTTCCCGTTTCTGTCTAGCCCCAATTCAGGCCGTAATCTGCTGTTATTCCTCACTCACCGAGCACTTTCGTTTTGGGGTATTTGTTTTCAATGGTTCAGCTCTGCGGGCTTCCTCCCCCACTCCCCTGTCTCTGGGGGCACGCCTCCAACCCTCTTATTTGTTTCTACCTTTTTGCCGATGTTCTTTGTCTCTCGTGGCGGTCCAGAAGTGGGAAAAGCACATTTCAGGCTGGTTTCATGGGTGTTCACGGTGGTCTTGTAGTGTTTTTTTTGCTGGAATTCAGCTCTCTTAGGGGAACTCCCCGAAATGCGGTCACCTGGCCTTCCACCATCTTGACTCCTCCGATCTTCTTTCAGTTATAACTCTTGTCCTATCTCAAGAAGAAAATCTGGAAATATTTCCATTTTTCATATGGAACTCCCTATAGATTAAAAACAGAAAAGGAAAATAAAAATCTCTGCCATCTCAAAAAAAATTTCTGCCATTTCACAAAAATTTTTTATGATTAGATTCTTTAAATTATGAGAAAATATAATGGTTTACTTGTATATGACAGAGGCAATGAGAAGCCTGAAATAATGTTAATTTTAATAATAACTATCATGAACTGAGTTCTAAACATATTCTAGGATTTGTGCTTTATAACATGCATTGTTATTTCTTCTTTTTCCCCAAGTTTTTATTTAATTTCTATTTAGTTAACACACAGTATAATAATGGTATCATACACAGAATTTAGTAACGCATCACTTACATATAACACCCAGTGCTCATCATAACAATGTGCACTCCTTAATACCCGTTACCCACTTAACCCATCCCCTCACCCATCCCCTCCACATTCTTGCCAACATCTGTTGCTTCATGTGTTGCTAATTTTAGCCATTGTGACAGGTGTGACGTGGTATCTTACCATGGTTTTGATTTGTATTTCCCTGATGATGAGTGATGTTGAGCATATTTTTCTGTGTACATTAGCCATCTGGATGTCTTCTTTGGAAAAATGTCTATTCATGTTTTCTGTCCATTTCTTAACTAGATTATTTGGGGGAGTTTTATAAGCTCTTCATAGATTTTGAGTACTAACCCTTTGTCAGATATGTCATTTATAAATAACTTCTCCCATTCCATCAGTTGCCTTTTAGTTTTTTTGACTGTTTCCTTTGCTGTGTGGAAGCTTTTTATCTTGATGAAGTCCCAGTAATTCATTTTTGCTTTTGTTTCCCTTGCCTCTGATGATGTGTTTAATAAGAAATTGCTATGCTCAAGGTCAGAGAGTTTGCCACCTGTGTTCTCCTCAAAGATTTTTATGGTTTTAAGGCCATATTTAGGTCTTTCATCCATTATGGATTTATTTTTTGTGGATGATATAAGAAAGTGGTCCAGTTTCATGCTTCTGCATGTTGCTGTCTAGTTTTCCCAGCACCATTTGTTGAAGAGACCATGTTTTTCCCATTGGAGTTTTTTTTTCCTGCTTTGTCAAAGATTAGTTGACCATATAGTTGTAGGTCCATTTCTGCATTTTCTACTCTGTTCCATTGATCGGTGTGTCTGTTTTGTGCCAATATTGTACTATCTTGATGACGACAGCTTTGTAATAGAGCTTGAAGTCCTGAATTGTGATTCCTCCAGCTTTGCTTTTCTTTTTCAGGTTTGCTTTGGCTATTTGGATCCTTGTAGCATTGTTAGTTTTTAAGCCTATAAGAAATTTGTTATGCAGGTACAATGAAGTTCCACCATTCTACAAATGGAAAAGTGTACAATAGTTTTTAATATCTAATATAATCTGGTAGAACCCAGATTCAAATCAAGGGCTGTCTTGCTCCAGAGCCAACAGTTTTAACCCCTCTGCTTTTGTGCAAATATGAGGTTATTCAGAGCCCAAGCTTTTTGAGGTTGCTAAACATAAATTACTTTCAAAAAGAAGATAACAGGGCACCTGGGTGGCTCAGTTGGTTAAGCGACCGCCTTTGGCTCAGGTCATGATCCCGGGGATCCGGGATCGAGTCCCACATGGGGCTTCCTGCTCTGCGGGAAGCCTGCTTCTCCTTTTCTCGCTCCCGCTGCTTGTGTTCCCTCTCTGGCTGTGTTTCTTTCTGTCAAATAAATAAAATCTTTAAAAAAAAAAAAAAAAGAAGAAGATAACACTGTTCCAGAGGAGAAAGTGCGTGAGCCTCCCTTCCTGCATTACCTAAGGGAGGTTCTGACTAAGACTATTGGATTTGTTAAGACCTTGTATGCCCAATGTTGGATCCGCCACTTCAGTGCCCCAGTTTACAAAACACTGCTACTACCCACAATACCCAGGGTTGCCAGGTTCTGAATTCCACAGTCTCTCCCAGTTGAGTAGTTTCAATACCTACAAGATTCATCATCACTGGCTCCAAGAATATGTAGTTGGTAACCAACTCAATAAAAAGGTTGGGGAGACAAGACTGATTAAGTGGAAGAATCAGGGAGCAGGCAATTCCCTTGAGCAAGGAGTCAAGAATTAGAAACAACCTGGGGAGGGGGAAATACACACACACGCAGCACACGATAACAAGATTACAGAAATTAGATGCAAACCAGAGTAAGCCAACCATTTAAGTCTATAAGATTCAAATAATCATTAAAAATACTGCCCAATGGGGGCACCTGGGTGGCTCAGTCATAGACATCTGTCTTCAGCTCAGGTCATGATCCTGGAGTCCCAGGACCGAGCCCCATATTGGGCTCCCTGCTCAGTTGGAAGCCTGCTTCTCCCTCTCTCACTTCCCCTGCTTGTGTTCCCTCTCTAGCTGTGTTTCTCTCTGTCACATAAATAAATAAATATTAAAAAAAAAATACTGCCCAATGTAGGTGAAGGCCTAGGGACAGTGCATCAGGAGCATTTTCCTACAGACAGGTAGAATCTAAGGACCCTTCTCTCCCAAATGATGAAGAAAGTCATTCTCTACCTTGAAACTTGGTTTGGAAACATTGGGTGCCCCTGGGTGAAATCTGAAATAGGCCCCTGTCCAGAGAGGGCTGGAAGAGATCCAAGTGAGAAGCAGACCACTACAGATTAGTAGGTGGCAGATTTCATAAGTAAAACAAGGGAACTTACATACAAGACCTGTCTTCAGTGGCCATAAGTCGAGTAAATCTCTGTGCCTGCCAGCTGTAATCTTAAATGTTTATAGAGGCCTTAACTGGGTTCAGTCACTAATACCGTCCAGGTGGTTTCAGCAACACATTGCTCTCTCAAAGCAGCACCCTTGAAAACTGCTCGGGCTGTGGAAACAGCATTCCAAGAACAGGTGCAACAAGAAGTCTCCAACGGCCTGCCAGGGTTCAGCCCCCAGGTCAAGTGGTGGTCATGTCACTCACATCCTCTCCATAATCTCCTCCAGCAGTTAATTAACTGCTATAAAGCTCCATTTTCTCATCTGTTAAGTGGAGGTAAGACTCTCTTAAAATTGTGTCTTGTGCATTGTAAAAGATAATGCATTAAGGGCACCTGGGTGGCTCAGTTGGTTAAGTGGCTGACTCTTGATTTAGACTCAGGTCATGACCTGGGGTTGGAAGATGGAGACCCACGTGGGGCTCTGCACCCCTCATGGAATCTGCTTGGGATTCTTTGTCTCCCTTACCATCTGCCCCTCCCCCAATCGTGTGCATGGATTTTCTCTCTATATCTCTCAAAAAAAAAAAAAAAAAAAAGAAGAATGCATTAAGCATACTTAAACGGCCCCTGGTATTGCATAAGTCCTTACTATTTGAAGAAACTTTTTCAGACCCTCAGAAACATTATCTCTGAATGTTTAGTCTTTTGGACTACTAAAGTTAAAAATCGAATTACAAATAAAAAAGTATAGTATCTCTTAAGTAGTGATACAAACCAGTCATACCCGTCTCCAGGATAGATTACTATGCCTTGACAATTAAAATACAGTGCTGCTACAAAATCTTAAAAAATGTAGAAAGCAAACAACAACAACAAAAAAAAACAGTAACTCTCAAACTTTTATCAACGTAAGAATCTCCTAGAAAGTTTGTTTTGCTCTTAAAGTCCTAGGTAGATGCATAAGTTTGTGTTTTGAGAAACAGCATAAAGGCAAGTCTCATTCTCCTTAAACAAACTGTAGTGCAATGATAAATGTAATTGTTCTACTTGGACTGATGCTATCTCTATTGTAAATAGTTTGGAGCTAATAAAATGGCACTCCTTTTCTTTGCCATTCTGTAATTCAGAGCTTTTATGAATTTGGATAAATCTTAACAAGTGATATTAATTAGTGAAGTTTTACTATTGACCCAAATTCTGTTTATTTTTTAATAAATTAAATATCTTAAGTATTTAATAATTATAATTTCAAAGGGTATAAACTTGTGCTTTATATAACTCATATATTCATAATTTAAAAGGTAACATTCATTTCCAACTCTCTTAAAATGTTCTTTCACAATGAAAATAGATTTATTGATTTTTTGTTATATAAATACATGATCATTGTAAAATAGTTAAGTATTATATAAAAGGCTAAATAAAAAATTATTAAGCACCCAAAATCCCCAGCCTGAGGTAAAAACTGTTAGTCATTTAGCAACTGTGTATTTATGCATTTCTTTATGAATATAAACCCATACACACATGTATATGTAGTTGTGTATATGTTTGTATACATACATACATCACTTTACATACAAGACAGACTATCATAGATGTTGTTTTATCTTCAGCTTTTCCTAAAGCTGTTTTTGTGGGGAATTTTGTGCTTGTCTCTCTTCTTCCCCTCTACTCCCCTATTCTATCTCTATGCATCCCCGATATTACATTTCTCTCCTTCACCATGTAACTATTAATAGTTATGTAATAATGTAATATTTAGCCTTCTCATAAAAGCATGTACATAAATTTACCATTGTTCATTTTGCAAAAATTTCATCATCTATGTACAACTGTTTTGAATCTTTCTCTTTGCAACAGGTATAGATCTCATTCATTCTCTTGAATCCCAACCCAACACTTAGTAGCTGTGACTTTGGGCAAATCATTCCACTCCTGAGTTTTCACCTATAAAATGGGTATAATTATAGTATCTAATTCATTAGGTTGTTATTAGGTATAATAAATATATACAGAGTGCTTAGAACACTACTTTAGTCAAAGTAAATTTATAAAAGCCTTAGCTACTATTATTTTTAGTAGTTGCAAAATATTACTTCATGGCATAGACGTACCAAAATGTATTCAATCAGAAAACCTCTAATGAAATAATGGATCTAATCAATGATCATCAAGGGATGCCAATACTTTTGGTAAAGAGTAGGTTGGGCATCAGATACTAACTGAATGCATTAATCAATGTTAACGTTGAAAAGTGGGATAACTAGATATTGTATGCCTGCACATGTGATGCAGAGGAAGTATTTAGCACCATCTGTGACATATTTCTATCCAAACAATTTCACTAAAACCTGTAGACCTCAGTATCTAATTAGACTGAGTGGTTTTCAAAAAAGGAAGAGTCAAATAGTATATTAAATAAAACAAGGAAACAAAGAGCTACAGCAAGAATGTAGAAAATGCTACAACATAACCAAGTTTCTTCAACAAATATATTGCATGAAGAAGCAAGAGGGAGGGAACTCTCCCAGATTAAAAGAACCTTGAGAAATACACCAACTAAATGCAATGTGTATGTCTTGTTTGGATTTTGATTCAAATAAATCAACTGTAAAAAAGCATTTTTAGAACAAAGAGATTTGGACACCAAGTTGATATTAGATATTAAATAATTACTATTAATTTTACTAGATATAATGTTGTGATAGTTACTTTTTAAAAAGAATTCTTGTTTGAAGTAATTATGGTTGAAATTATAAAACACTGGGTATGTTTTGATATTCCAGGAAGAAAAAAGTGAAGGGATAGATAAAATAAAATTGGAAAAAAATGCAGATAATGTTTTAATATGATTTGATGAATTTGTAGGAATTCATTGTATTATTATGCTGTCTCTTTTATGCAAGTTCAAATCTTCCACAGTAAGAGGTTTTCTCTTTAAAAATGTATTCAAACATATTTATATCAAGGGACATTTACTTGTTTCTGGTTCTTAACATTATTATGTGTAATATACTTGTATATATATGTATATATAGTGTTACATACTAGTGCTTTCTTTTAGTTCTACAGAAGAGATTTCAAAGAGTAGGATCAAAAGTGTATCTACATTTTTTAAAATTAAAATCTATTGCCATATTTCTTCCTAAAACAATTGTAACTTTTACATTTCCATCAGAAAAGTACATAGCTTTATCCTGTCATGCTTACTTACATTTAAAATTAACACTACTTTTAAAGTTTACCATCTGATGGGTATAAAGTAACATAGCTCACATAGCTCATTGTTTTTTAATTTGCATTTTCCTTATAACTAGGGACATTCAGTACATTTTTAGTGATTAACAGTTATTTAGATGTGCTCCTTCGTGAATTTCATCTTAATATTCTTGCAATTTTTCTATTGGGATATTTGTTTTCTTGTTACTGATTTATGAGTTCTTCATGTAATAAACATTAACTTTTTATTTATCATGTGTGTTTCAAGTATATTTTATTATCTGTAATTTGCCTATAAACTTTGTTGATGGTATGTTTTTCTAGGCAATATATATCTTAATATATATATAGCTAAATATGTCTATATTTCCTTTAAAAATTTTGGGTTTCCCATCTTGGCTAAAAGTTTCTCTCCAAAGTCCAAGTTATACATATAGTCCTCAAACTTTTCTTCTAAATTTGTATTATTTCAGCTTTTCTTTAAAACATTTTATTTATTTATTTGAGAAAGAGCATATGCATACAAGCAGGGGACAGGCAGAGGGAGAGGGAGAAGCAGACTTCCCACTGAGCAGGGAGTCCAATACAGGACTCAATCCCAGGACCCTGGAATCATGACCTGAGCCAAAGGCAGGTGTTTGACTGAGCCACCCAGGTGCCCTGAATTATTTAATTTAGAAAAAAAAGCAACAACTATTAAGTATTCTATCAGGAATGTATTAATTAAGCTTCTAAAGGATTTATTTGTTTTATGGAACCCTTTAAGAATTAGGTTTTGGATTTATTTATCCTGTCTATAATTGCAGGTTTGTTTGTTTGTTTTTCCATTTCATTACCTCAACTTTTAGCTTTAAGCATTCCCTTCACCTATTTTCTTTTGATTTTGTGGATTTTTTAAAAATGTCTTGAGATAGATACTAATTTCCTTTATTAATATTTTAACTACGCCAGTGTTTAAGTCTAAATATATTCTCTTGGGTATTTTTGCACTGTTCCATAGGTTTTGAAACTTTTAATTTATTTCTGGATAGTTTGTAATTAAGCTTTTATTTTATCCTTAAGCTAAGAATTATTTAAGATATATTCTTTCATTTTCTTTTTTTTTTTAAGATTTTACTTATTTATTTGACACAGAGAGAGATCACAATAGGCAGACAGGCAGACAGAGAAAGAGGGGGAAGCAGGCTCCCCGCTGAGCAGAGAGCCCAATGTGGGACTCGATCCCGATCCCAGGATCCTGAGATCATGACCTGAACTCAAGGCAGACCTTTAAACAATTGAGCCACCCAGGTGCCCCATATTCTTTCATTTTCAAGCAATTAGAGTTTCAAGGTAAACTTTTATTATTTATAATTTTATTGAATTATATTTATATTTTGGAATGCATGGTAAAAATCTCTCTATATATAAAAGTGTGTTCAAGTTTTCTTTGTAGCCAAGGAGGGATTCGTTTTAGGAATCTTCTTGGATTTATGAAATTTTTTCTTATAAAGGATCTAAAGTTTGTATATGAGTATATATACATATATGTATTTATAATCAATTTGTTGCTTATTTGCTTTTCCTATGGCTGTGCATTTTCTTTTTGGTTAAATTTATAAAAAAACGTATATTAAATTTTCCATTCTGGGGCACCTGTGTGGCTTAGTCAGTTAAGCATCTGACTTCAGCTCGGGTCATGATCTCCGAGTTTTGAGACTGAGCCCCACATCAGAACCCCTGCTCTGCTCAACAAAGAGTTTCCTTCTCTGTCTCCCTCTGCCCCTCTCCCTGCTTGTGCTAGCTCTTGTTCATGCTCTCTCTTTCAAATAAATAAATTTTTTAAAAATCTCAAATTATCCACTCTAATTGTTTTTGTTGGGCCCTCATTACATTTTCTAGTATTTTACTTCATTTATTTTGCTGCTTCATTATTTGATATGTAGAGATATACTACACATTCATTCACTAAAGTATGCCTTTTTTTATCCCTTTAAGTTCCAGATTAATTAATATTATTATTATACCTCTTGCTTGTTTCTAGGGTTTTTTTGGGGGGTTGCATGATTTCTCTTCAACTATCCTTTTCTTTATCACATTTCACCTTTTTAAAATCATTGTTGCTTATAAATAACATGTACCTAGTTTTGTGGCCTTTTTAAGCATAATTTCTTTCTCTTAGTGTCATTTCTATCTTTAAAAGAGAAAATTCAGTACATTCATATTTAAGTAATAACTTATATAACTGATATTACTCCTTTCATCTTTGTTTCCTGCTTACTTTACTATTTTCTCTTTTTCCCTGTCCTTCTACTTTTTTTTTTTTTTTGGTTTTTTAAGTTACTGTTTTTTTTCTTTCTTGTTTTTGCCCCAATCTAAAGTTTTATTTCATTTATCTATAGTTATATACCAACTATTGCCATATTTTTAAAGACATCCATATATCTCTCCCAAAATATGAAAACAAGATTATTAAGATTATTATATAAACCAATTATTCTCGTCAGCAAAGATGTCATATTCCCGGAGTACTTCTTCCTCCCACCCCATAAGATGAGAACTTAGCCTGCTTTACTTCCCACCACACATCCCTAACCAGCCAGCCAGCCGCTTCTCACTCTTTACTGAGAAGGTTTGGTACTATCGGGAGCCCACGCGCTAGGCTGCATGGCGTACTCTGCTTCCAGGCATTTGTGGTGGATAAGTCACCAGTTTCTTGCTGAGGTGAGGAGTTTAATGTCAAACTCATTTTTTTTATTTGTAAACAACTTTTTTCTTTCCATCTATACTTTGGAAAATGCTCTCCTTATTCTTAGGATCCAGGGATTTTAGCATGAAATGTCTGATCTCTCTCCCCCCTCAGTCTGGTGTGGAATTCGCTGAACACCTTCAATCTAGCTTCAGAATAGGACATTTTCTTCTACTGCTTATGTAATTAAATTTTCTTCTCGATCTATTGCTTTTTCTTCTTCTAGAACCCATATTATTTGAATTTTAAGATTCTTGGGTTTTTATCTTTTATGATTTCCCTCATTATTTACATTTTTATCTGTTTTTTTATTTTGAGACTTTTTTTGCTTCAGCTTCAAGACCACTAATTTGAGACTTTACAGTGACCATTTTCTCTTTAAAATTATCTATTAACTTTTTAGTTCAAATACAAAGTTTCTCTCATTCTAGAGAGAAGTACTCATCAGCCCCTCCCCCTCAATCCAGCACTACTTAGCTAAGAACTGTAATTGGTGAGGTTTTAATTTTCTCAGTGAGATGTGGGTATAGCTACTAATCTAACTTAATGACAATGATACCACAGGTGAGGGGAGATACGGTTGTCTCTGCATCTGTAGACTTCTCAAACGTTAATGTGTCTATAGGTCCTCTGGGAATGTTAAACTCCTGGTTCTGATTCAGTAGATCTGGGTTGAAGCTGATGTCTGCATTGTTATTAAGCAACCCGGTGATGCCGTTGTTGCTGGAGTCCAAGACCACAGTATACATAGCAAGCGACTAGCATGTACTAGCCAGCAGTTTGTCAGTCCCAAATGGAAGCATCACAAAAAACCTTTTTTCTTCTTCCAATCCTCTTTTGTGCAAAAGCCAGTGTTTTACAGGCATTAGTGTTAGCAAAGACCCATACCATCCGCTTGGCTTCCTTGCCGGATACAAGAGACCAACTGGCTTTCTCAGGAACATTCATCTTTCCCTCTGGAGAAATCCTCCAGGAGATCTGTGGGCTTCCACAGGACAAACTCTCTCCAGAATTCAAATCATTTTGATCAGCATTTCATAACTCTCTATATTGTTGGTCTCCAGAGGTATCATAACACCAAAAGGGTCAAAATTTCTTTACATCTGTTCTGGAAGAGCTAATACTAGGCTCATACTCTGCAGGCCCTCGGTCCATTGGTTCAACAGCTGTTTGGTTCAGGGAAGATTGTATCCTACTGATTTGGATTTGGAACACATGTTCAAGTTGCCATCTTCATATTTATATAAAAAGGACTCCACTATATTTTTTTTAACTCAGGAAGTTGTTTTCATGATAGTAAGGAATCTATACATATTTTTAAAGTTCAATATCTGAGAGTCTGATCTAGCCTACTATAAAGAGCCCAGATGTTAAGGAGAAAGAAGGGAAAGATCAGATGAAATTACATCACTGAACTTCAAGGAGAAAGAGTTAGCATTCTGGTAAAGGAGACTCCCTCTGACACTCCACTGAAGAAAGTCAAGATGGTTTTTTATGCCTTGGAGTCCTGAACAACTAAAAAAGAAAATAAGAAAAATGTAAGTAATTGAAAATTGAAAAGAGTGCAGAATCACCCATATTCTCTAGTCTCTCTTTATTCTTCAAGGGGATCCTGACACTGTTGGCCATATGGGTAAATGAGAATGAAGTTTGTACATTGGGTTTTTCCCTCCATGAATTCTAGGGAGTATGGCATCATCTTCTGTACCTTTCCTTTGCACCATAAAAAAAGAGAGCCAAACATACATGCTGTGCAAAAGCTAGTGGTCTTATTTTATTTTTATACCTCTTCATTCTTGGAGTGTTCAGATGCAATTTATATTTTCTTTTTTTCCCCCAAAACTCAAGCTATATTTGTTATATTTATAATAGCTGATTAAACCAACAGTGATGTACTTCCCATAAGAATCATTTTTACCCTGTTTTAATAAGGTTGGTCTGCATGGAGTACAAGGGAACAAAGCAGCTGCAGGCAGAATAAGCAGGGCTGCTATGAAGCAGGGAAGTTCTCCCTTAGGAAAGAACTGTGCCTTTAACAGTGTGACCTAATGGAAGAGCTCCAGACATAAAAATGCAGTCTTCCCAAGGCATGAAGCTTTCATTCTTCTGTAACTGCTGTGGTGAGGAAAACTCCCAGAGAGACTATAAAAGAACAGTGGTGTTGTCATTATCATTCCTGTGTAAAGGAAAAAGCTTTTACTTCTAAAGGTGTGTGTGTGTATTTCATTTGATAAGATGTCTCTGTTGAGAACTTTTAAATATGATTTTAGGACTCTGCTTCTAACCAATACTCCAGGTCTAATACAGTAAATACTCAATTTCCGCTACTCAATGCTGCTCTACCTAATTTAAGTAGAAATAATTTATTTCTTATAAAAGTTCAAAAGACCATCTATTTACAGCCTTGATAACACCTCTGGGATGCTATGGCACATGTGTGAACCAGTAGCAATGTAGTAAAATTTCATGAACCTATAGATAATAAACTCTACAATGATGAGAATTCATGTGTTAAACTATATTTCACCTACTACACTGAGGACATAATCATAAGACTATGGATCTAGAAGAAACCTCTAGAGACTCTCAGATTTATCCATCTCTCTCCAAAATCTCAATACTTTTCAGGACTGATGGTTGCTTATTTTCTTCATAAACATATTCCAGGAGAGATATTCCATAATTTTTAAATTCTTTAAATCACCCAACTTATAAGAATAGATTCTATTTACCCATGCAAACTCTTATTTATTTTAACATATATATACACACATATATATATATTTTTTTAAGGTTTTATTTATTTGACAGAGAGAAACACAGCCAGAGAGGGAACACAAGCAGGGGGAGTGAGAGAGGGAGAAACAGGCTTCCCAGCAAGCAGGGAGCTTGATGTGGGGCTCGATCCCAGGTTTCCGGGATCATCACCTGAGCCGAAGGCAGTCGCTTAACCAACTGAGCCACCCAGGCACCCCTAACATATATATTTTTAAGACCTATAGGATTTTTATTTTCTAGGGTAACCAGGGACATAAAATGAGGAAATTGAGTCCTAAAGAGAATGAGCAGGATTAAAACTCTCTTCTGACTGCTAACCCACCATTCTTTCCACTATAATACACCACCTCAAAAGTGGACAAAAAATATAATGCATATGAGGAAGGGCAGAAGTTGCCCCACCCACCCACCCAAATAGTCTCTTTGGCATAAGGATTATCTTGAGCTGATTATTTTTAATAAACTGCAGACATAGGGGAAGTTCTGAAAACGTAGTAAAAGTTACCCTTTTGTAAGAGTCATTTAGATTGGTAAGGGAAATCTCAGTTTATAAAGGTGTCTCCCTCTCTGTGCTAGCTAGGTAGAAAAGGATGACCAAATTTGAAACATGGCAATGGGGAAGACAACAATTTCAATCTACATTACAACCTTAACTTTGTTTATTGTGCTTTTTCTGGTAACCTCCCATAAGGGACTACCCATCTCCCAACCCAACATCTTTCTTTTGTCTTTAGTTGGAGATGATATTTAAGGTGGTGTGGCCATTTCAGGGAGTTACTCAGTTTTCCTGGGATCGCTTGTGTATTCAGTAGGTGTTCATGTTATTAAAGTTCTGTTTGTTTTTCTCATGCTGCTTTATCTTTTTATTACAGTGCTGGGGAGGGGGGGCCGGAAGGGAGAGTCTTCAGCCAAGAACCTAGAAGGGTAGAGAGAAATTTATTTTACCTCCTTTACACATGCAATAATATTTTAAAATACCTTCATTCATTGCTGTTCAGAATGACTTCGCCTTTTAATTTTTATATCCTGAGTTCTGTCACCTTGTGGGCACCATGTAAGAAGAGGTTGGAAAAGGAACATATATATGTAACAAAAATTTTTAAAAAGGTATTCAGTGATGGGGCGCCTGGGTGGCTCAGTTGGTTAAGCGACTGCCTTCAGCTCAGGTCATGATCCCGGAGACCTGGGATCGAGCCCCACATCGGGCTCCCTGCTCAGTGGGAAGCCTGCTTCTCCCTCTCTCACTCCCCCTGCTTGTGTTCCCTCTCTGGCTATGTTTCTCTCTGTCAAATAAATAAAATCTTTAAAAAAAAAAAA